>CAUYRH010017685.1:0-22136 GCA_963574655.1 Perodicticus potto
TACTGCCTGCAAAACTGGGGGTCTTCTTGGTGTGGTGGAGTTAAGTGGCTCTGTCTTATTTTCATTTGGTCTCTGTCTTACCCTAGAGAATCAGTTACTCTGTGTTGGAATCTGAGTTGTGGAGAAATACCAGCAGTTAGGTCACCACATCCCCCACAGACAACAATTGGAACAGGAAAATCAAGCCTTCCCACTACCACACACCCAGGGTACCACTTTGGAAAGTCCTCAGGTGATTGGCTCAGTTGAAGAGGTCCCAATCAATTGGGCACCAGCCTCAAATAAAAGAGTTGAAAAATCTCTGGCAAGTAGATAGCAGGAGTCTGCTGGCAGCTCTAGTATAACTCGTTCTGGTGTTCTGTGAGCTCAGGAGGCCCCCCCACCCCGAGCAAGTAAATTAGTCTGAGGAGGTTGATGCCTCCTTCCTCACCTTTCCCCTCTGTCACACCCAGTCTCTGGTAACCCTGCAGGGCTGTGATTCAGTTCCCTCCAATAGCAGATGCTCCAGAGGATTGCACCTGCTTGGGTCACAGGGGGGTCTGTGGCTCCTCAGCCAGTCCACCAGACTCTGTCACTGTTTGGCAGGGGGAGATGAGGCCTGACAACCTGGGTACTTGATAGGGGCTTGGGTGATTCACTCAGTTCCAGCCCTGTCCCTGATTGATGTTGCTTATAGAACAGAACAAGTTCACAGAATTTTTCCCTTGTGGGTCAGACGTTGGGCGGCAAATAGGTTTCACTCAGTCTGTGAGTTCTAGCTCTTTGTCTCAGCTTTCATCCCCCCAGGCCAGGTGCGTCTGAAGGAGAGTAAAGCCGCCTCTGCCTGGCTTTCACATTCCACCCCAGCCGGTATCGCCTCAGTCATACCCTTCACTCCGAGTCCAGTGTCTCTGCGGCAGGACCACTCTGTGGTGGTTGCCACTGGAGAAGCTGCCTGGCTTTTCCTGGCCATCCCGAGAGGCTGGGAGTATCTTCTCAAAACATCCCCATGGGTGCGAGCCCCACTGCCATTGTTTCTGCCACTGTGGCTGCCACTCTGTGCCTCAGGGGACTGCCTCTCCAGATTCGGGCTCCTCTCAGCTCACTTTCCTCTCACCACTCCCAAACCAGATAATTAGCACAGATCAGCAACAGTCCATGCCCCATCCACAACCCTCGAGAAAATGTCCAGGAATCTGGATCTGTTGGGGACAGACCTCCAGACCTCAGGGTGAGAGTGGAGGGGAGTGCCAGGAGTTCAAACTTGCAGGTAGAGAATATATAGTTTTATACAGTTTTATGCCTGGCAGGGGAGTGCCATGGCACCCCTAGTAGGGGCAGGAGGTCTGGTTTTCAGAGGGTCTCCCCCCGTGGGGTAGAGTGGGAGGATGTCAGAACTCTGCTCGCTTGTTTGTATGGAGGTACTGCAAGCCTTTCTCATGGAGGAGGGGACTCCCGTCTGCTTGGTGATGTGTTCTGTACCTTTTGTTTGTATCCTTGGGGTCACAGGCTGCTCCAGCAGGGTTGATGTGCGTTCTTCGACCTTCTCTTTTGGCTCAGATCCAAACCATTGGCTTTCTTGCTAAATTTCTGTCCTTTAACTCTCCTTCTGGACAGAAGCCTCAGCGGAAAGCTGGCTACAGACGACCCCTTTTGTTTTCTTTTAAACCATTCAAAAATATGAAAACCATTCTTAGTCCTGGGGCCATGCTAGATTTTGCCTGTGAGCCTCAGCTTGCCAGTGCCTGCTCTATGAGATTTATTGGCAATGTTGACATTAGTTGTAAATTATATTAAAAATGTATGTATTTCCTTATATACATCAGAAAGAGAGCAGTTCCTCATATTGTTAAACCCTTTAAATTGTAAAATTTTGAGCTTATTTAGCAGACCACTAATTTCACAGCTCATACGTTAAACTAGAAAGTTCCCTGAACTTTTGTCTAGAGATTCTCTTCTCTGATTTTTTTGCTTTTTCCATCTCTTCTTGTTGTATTTAATGAGAATAAACAAAGTGTTCTGGGAGAAGAACAAGTGATTCATCAAATGTCAACAGCTGTTGATCCATCTGTTATTGAAAAAGAGTTTGATTAGCACCCCAGGGCAATCAAGCCACTTGAGCGGTGGGTGTGCTAAGTGAGAGGAAACAGAAGGTGCAGCTAACCAATAATAGGTATCACTATTGATGAGGGCACACCTCATTTGGAAAAGGATGCAGTAATACAGATGTAGTAATTTAAAGACTCCTAATAAACCTCCCTTCTGAAGAACATTTAGGAACATTTTGGCTTGAATATTAAAGGAAGGCATGACATGTAAAAAGAAAGAGCTGGGAAAGTTACCTGTAAATTTGTAAGACCAAAATCTGAAGGTCTCTGTATATCATTGATTCTCAATTGGTTTCCTGGGACATCCATCCTATAAAGCCCCCACTAATGCTCATTTGTGATTTTGCTCATTGAGTTTTGGTTATAACTGAGACTGAGAAGCTATGTTAGCAATGTCTGGCAGACTGAACCCACAGCCATGAGTGCCATAAATGTGGTGAAGTTGATCTAACCTCCAGAAAGCTGGAAAAGAAAAGATGTGTTGAGGAATGGGGCACAACTTGCTGCAAGGATTATATAAGAAAAAGATGGCACCAAGTTGGCGCAAAGGAACAGTGTGTGTTTCATTGAAACAAGTGAAAATTTGGCCTGGTGAATTTATGAGATGGAAGTCAAGAGTAGTAAATAGTAAAGATTTCTCCTTAAGCTAGTGCTGAAGGTCACCCAATGGAGTACTGTGGTAATATGTGGCTAAAGTTGAATTCCTTTAAATGTGCAGTATTCAAAGTGTGCCATAAACACAATCATGGTGTAAATCAGTGTTTCTCAACTTGGCTACTATTGGGACTTTGACAGGATAATTTTTTTATTTTTTAAGATAGCCTCACATACTTAATAGGTGTTCATCATCTTTGGTGCCACCCAAAAAATGACAATAGTATCTCCCAGCTATTGTAACAATCAAAACATCTTCACACTCTTTCCAAATGCCTGCAAGGAGGGACCACCACTCCTGATTCAGAAACTCTGGTTTAAGAAATACAATTCTTTCATTTCGCCAATCTTACCCATGCTGGACCTTTGCCAGACTGATGGATGGATGACATACACAACTGGAGGTTGTAGTAACAGACGTCTTGGTAATAACAAATAAAGATATAAAATTTTTCTTTCACCCTGCAGATAAACAAAGCACAAATGTCACATTAACTAGAAGATATGTTGTCCCTAAAATAAAAGTACATTATTCTTTATTCTCTATTTTATACTTAAGGGTGGCATACTAAATGATTGTGTATGGCTATTTCTAACAAGTGTGGCTTTTAATTAACTTCAGTACATTGACCTTGCTCTTCCTTTTTGGATGTTACATACTGTATTTGTGTCACCTTCACTTATCAGCTCTTCACATATTTAGTTACAGCTTCTGTGGGTAAATCACCTTTAGCTATGTAGTTCACATGAACTAATGCCTCATACAAAATAGTTTATATATAACTCATTGTCTCATTGTTGGCTCTTCTTAGCAATGTCATTCCCTTGCTAAGGTATGATGCCTGCAGTTGATCCAATTAATTTTTATTTATTTTTTATTTTTTTATACATATACATGTGTTTATTTGGTTTCCACTGTTTGCCTTCACAAAATTAAAAAGGCTTAAAATTTAATAACAATAACAATGTTTAAGATAAGGACTAGAACAAAAACCTCGTAAAGAATGAAAGAAGATAAATACATTCAGAAAAGAAATCAGATAATTGCTGCAACAAAATACTGAGCAATAATAATAATAATAATGCAAAAAAGTAACATTCACAATGTCAAATAAGAGTTGTCTATCATACTCCAAGATTTAGTACAGAGTCATCAGTTAACTTCTTCTTCTTATTTTTTTCCCAAAGTCTCAAAAAATAGACAACTAATATTTGTAAATAAAGATAAAAGATCATTTCAATAAAACAGATCATGTCAAATCTTATAGACAATAGAAAAAGAAGAAATACTTCAAAATCATTCTACTTCATCTGGATACATCTGATATTAAAATTGGAAAAAATATATTATTATAAAGGGAAATTACCAACATATTTCACTTTTAAGTGAGGATGCAATATCCTAAACAACATATTAACAAGTTGAATTAAAAATTATGTTCAAGTAATATACTTTGGTCAAAATTAAATCCAATTTATGTGAGAATTAGTCACTATTTCCTTTTCTTTTTTTTTTCTTTTCCTTTCCTTCACCCCCTCCCTCCTTCTCTGTATGGTCTCCCCTTCCCCCATGCCACACCATGTCATTAATTGTCATTAATTGTCCTCATATCAAAGTTGAATACATGGGATTCATGCTTCTCCATTCCTGTGATGCTTCACTAAGAATAATGTGTTCCACCTCCATCCAGGTTCGTAAAAATGCTGCAAAATCTCCATTTTTTTTTAAATGGCTGAATAGTATTCCATGATATACATATACCATAGCTTGCCAATCCATTCCTGGGTTGAGGAGCATTTAGATTGTTTCCACATTTTAGAGATTGTAAATTGAGCTGTGATAAACAGTCTAGTATAAATGTCTTTATAATAAAAGGTTTTTTTCCTTCTGGATAGATGCCCAGTGGATCAAACGGGAGGTCTAGTTTGAGTTCTTTGAGGTTTCTCCATACTTCCTTCCAAAAAGGTTGTATTAGTTTGCAGTCCCACTTGCAGTGTAAAGGCGTTTCTCTCCACATCTGCACTAGCATCTGCAGTTTTGAGATTTTATGATATGGGCCATTCTTGCTGAGTTTAGATGATATCTCAGAGTGGTTTTAATTTGCATTTCTCTAATAATTAGGGATGATGAGCATTTTTTCATGTGTTTGCTAGCCAGTCTTCTGTCTTCTTTAAAGAAGGTTCTGTTCATTTCTCTTCCCCATCGATGTTTGGGATTGTTGGTTTTTTTCTTGTAGATTAATTTAAGTTCTGTATAAATCCTAGTATTAAGCTTTTGTCTGATTCCAAGTATGCAAATATCCTTTCCCATTGGGTAGGTTGTCTATTTGCTTTGGTTGTTGTCTCCTTGGCTGTACAGAAGCTTTTCAGTTTAATTAAATACCATTTATTTATTATTGCTATTGTTGCTATTGCCATGGCAGTCTTCTTCACAAAGTCTTTCCCCAGGCCGATATCTTCCAGTGTTTTTCCTATTCTTTCTTTGAGGATTTTTATCATTTCATGCCTTAAATTTAAGTCCTTTATCCATCTTGAATCAATTTCTGTGAGTAGAGAAAAGTGTGAGTCCAGTTTCAGTCTTTTACATGTGGATATCCAGTTCTTCCAGGACTATTTATTGAATAGGGAGTCTAGCTTGAAAAACTTTTTTGAAGAATTTCTTGTAAGACAGATTAATAATAAATTTCCTCAGTTTTCATTTGTCTGAGAAGCTTTTAATCTCCCTGGATTTTTGAAGGACAGAATTTCAGCATGTAGTATTCTTGTACTGTTGGTTGGCAGGTTTTTTTTTTTTTTCTTTCAGCTTTTTGAATGTGTCATCCCATTCCCTTTGACCTGCAGGGTTTCTGTTGAAAAATCTGCTCATAGTCTTATGCACCGACCCTTATATTTAACAGCTATGTTTCCCCTGTAGTTTTCAGTGTGCTCTTTCTTTAACTTCTTGACAATTTGATTATAATGTGTCTTGGTGTGTTTATAATGATTATAATGTCTCTTTGTGTTTATACCTAGGTGTCCATTGAACTACCTGGATCTGGATTTTTATTTTCTTCTCTAGATTTCTAATATTTTCTGTCACTACTTCTTTGAATATGTCTTCTGTCCCTTTCACCTTCTCTTGTCTTTCTGGTACATCAATAATGTGTATATTAGTCTGATTGATAGTGTCCCATAAGTCTCCTAGGATGTCTTTACTCTTTCATTCTTTTTTCTTTTTGTTCCACAGTTTAGATTATTTACAATGACCTGCTTTTAAGTTTTCTAGTCCTTTCTTCTGCTTGATCTACTGTGCTGTTGACCCCTCTATTGAATGTTTGAGCTCAGTTGTATTTTTCAGCTGATGATTTCTGTTTGATACTTTTAAACATTTTCTATTTCTTTGTTGAAGATCTTAGATCATATATTGCTTTCCTTATCTTGGTGAGCATCTCTGTGACTGTGCTTTGACTACCCTGTCAGATAAGTCATATATCTTCATTTCATTAGGATTGGCTTATGGAGATTTATTTTGTTCTTTTATTTAAAATACATTTCCCTATCTCTTCATTTTTCTTGACTCTATGTTTGGTTTTTGTACAGATGAAAGAATGTTAGACTGGTCTCCTGTAGGAGATGTTCCTTCCCATTAGATAGTTTAGAGATTCTAGGTACTTCTAAGTCCCTGTTTTGACTAATCTGCTATCTTTTTGTTAATGGCTTCCAGGAAATTAGAACCAAGTCATGCTTTTGCCTCGATAGTGGTGAAATAGAAGCCTGTTTGAGGGATGCTTCTTGAGAGGTCAGAGTGTTAAATGTGTTTTAGTTCCTTCTTTCCTTGTCAAAAAGCTGGGAACTAGAGTTTACTTCTCACTTGTTTTACCCAACACCAAAGAGGGTATAAGGCAGAGCCTGTACTCTTTTTTTTTGCAGTTTTTGGTCGGGGCTGGGTTTGAACCTGCCATGTCTGGCATATGGGCTGGCGCCCTACTCCTTTGAGCCACAGGCACCGCCCCAGAGCCTGTACTCTGGATCAGACATCTCATTTTGAACCTGGGGAGAGGGCTGCTGAATGTTTGTAAGTTTAAAATGTAATCTTTGTTCTCTGTGGTCTAGGAGGCTAAAAAATACAGAGCTTTTCTGACTACCACAGCTAGGTGATTTGGAAGCCAGTCCCTTGGGTGAAGGTTGTAAAAGTTAGGGTACCTGATGTATGCAGAAACTGTGGCCAGGGAGTCTGCAGACCTAAATTTATTGCTGGAACAATCCAGGGAAGAAATTGGGAGAAGTGCCCACTCTCCTGTTCAAACAAAGCAGAAATTTACACTTTTCCTAGTAGAGGGAGATGGTTGGTCTGGAGTCATCACTGATGCAAACCAGGGAAGCAGGCACAGGGAGTTTCCCCTTTATCTTTCAGTCACAGAGAGTTCCCCCAGCCTTCCTCTAATGAGAGACTGCAGGAATTTATCTTAGAGGCAATCCAGGGGAGAAGATGTATGATAGGACATGTGTTGCCATCCTTCTCATTCTTGCTTGCAGAGGCTGCCAACTTATTTTCATGGGGAAATTGGAATTGTCATTAAAGCAAGCAGAGGAAGAAATGTCATCCTTTTCATTTAGGCTTGCAGAGGTTTATTCTTTATTTGCTAGGTAGGATACCAGATACCAGCCTGTTGGAGGCCAGAACCACTGGGAGCTGCTACAAAAGCACGTGGCTAAATGCTTTTCACGGTAAAGGTGGAAGCTGGGTTGATCCTTAGAGCTATAATAGTTGTGAGTGCTAGTGAATTTCAAAGTCCCCCTTTGTTCTTTGAGGGAAATTTTTTGATACCATGTCCCTGAGTTTCTCCAGCAAGATTATTTAAGAGTTAAGACCCCCAGCAGGGACTGTAAAAGTTCAACACTATATGTGTAGTACAATCTCCTCACCCTTTGAAGATGCTGGAAGTGGTTAGTGAACCTATCTCCACTTTTCCTACCTTTCCTTCCTTTCTCAGTTTTTTGGTATGTAAGAGTTTTTCAGTTGGATTACGGCTTTCTGCTGGATAGAATTGATCCATGTGTGGATGTTTATTTGGTGTGGCTATGGGAACAATGATATTCAGGAGCCTCCTAGTCTGCCATGTTGCTGATGTTCACTCAACACAGTTCTGACACCAGATATGTGAAGTTTGTTTCCCTACATGCCAAGCAATTCTCCAAGAGGCACCAACTGTGTGTCCTCTCATTCAAGTGAATTTTCACACTAGCTCCTTGAAGATAGTGTCAGATCCCACAGGTTAAGAACCCTCAGTCTCATAAGATTGCTACTTACTACAAATGCCAATTGCAAGCCCCAGGTTGTTCTTGTGATTATGGCTGATTGGGTATAATTTGAGGTTCCTGGGTCCCCTCTACAGGTTTAGTTAATTTGCTAGAACAGTTCACAGAATTCAGGGAAACACTTTACTTACATTTACTAGTTTATGAATTTACTAGTTACATAATAAAGAATACAGATGACTAGCTAGATAAAGGGATACATAAAGCAATGTTTAGGGGAAGGGGCATACAACTTAATGCCCTTTTTGAGCATTCCACTCTCTAAACACCTTCTATATCTTTAGCAATCCAGAAGCTCTCAGAAGCCAGCCCTATTAGGTGTGTTGGAGGCTTCATTATGTGGGAATGATTGATTGCATCATTGGTGATCAACTCAACCTTCAGCTTCTCTCCCATCCTCAGGGATTGGAAGTTGGGGCTCAAAGTCCCAATTCCCTGATCATGCTTTCATTCTTTTGGTAACCAACCTAGGGACCCTAACCAGCCTAGGGACCCTAACCAGTCTAGGGACCCTAAGCCACTAGTCATCTCATAAGAATGTGAAAGATACTCATTGTTCTGAAGATTTCAAGGATTTTAGGAGCTGTGTGCCAGAACCCAGGGTCAAACACCAAATATATATTTCTTAATATATCACAACCTTACACTTCCTATTTCTAGCTTATTGAGTCTTTCTGTTATGAAAGGATGTTGCATTTTGTTATAGACTTTTTCTGCATCAGTTGAGATTATCATGTGGTTTTTCTCTTTTGTTATACTAATATGGTATATTACGTTGCTTGATTTTCGTATGTTGAATCACTCATGCATTTTGGAGGTAAATAATACTTGGTCATTGTGCATAATTATTTTAAAAATTCTAGTGTATTTAGTTTGCTAGTATTTTATTGAAGATTTTAATATCAATAATCATAAGGGATATTGGTTCTAGTTTTCCTTTCTTGTGCTATCTTTGGCTTTGGTATCTGGCTAATGCTGCCCTCTTTGAATTACTTGGTGTTTTCTTCTCTTTTATTTTTTGGAAGAGTTTGAGGAGGTTTACTATTAAATGTTTACTAGGATTCACCAGCAAAATAATCTTGGCTAGAACTTTTCATTGAGGGAAGTTTTAATTCAATGTTTTTACTTGTTATTTTTATTTACTGTTTCAATTTCTGTATTTCTTGAAATTCGCCAGTTTCACCTAGGTTATTTAATTTTTGTCATACAGCTGTTAGTAGTTTTTTTAATCATGATTTTTTAAAATTTCATATTAACATGGGGCACATACAATTAGGTTGCATAGTTTGCTTTTATAAAGTTAAAGTCCTCATTATGGTTGTGTCCTTCACCCAGGAAGTATGCAATATACCTATGCAATGTACCCATTGAGTGGGAATTTACCCAACCTCTTCTTGCCTCCTGCCGCTTTAATTTAATTTAGTTTTTCTTTCATGTGGACATACAGTTGTTGATATACTAGTTCCAATTTAGTGCTGAGTACCTGTGATGCTTGCTTTTCCATTCTTGTGATACTTTGCTTAGGAGAATGTTCTCAAAATCAATCCAAGTTATTACAAAAGATACAAAATCTGCATTTTCTTAAGGTTGAATAGTATTCCATGGTATACATATATCATAATTTATTAGTCCATTCATGTGGTGAAGGGCTCCTGGGTTGTTTTCACATCTTTTCAATTGTGAATTGTGCTGCCAAAAACATTTGAATGCAAATATCCTTTAAGTAAAATGGCTTTTTTTCTTTGGGGTAGATACCTAGTAATGAGATTGCAGGATCAAATGGTGAGTTTACATTTAGTTCTTTGAGGAACCTTTATAGTTCTTTCCACACTGGCTGTAGTAGTTTGCAGATGCACCAACATAGAGGCTGTACTAGTTTGCAGTGAATGAATATACCCTTCTCTCTACACCCACACCAGCATCTATCTGTTGCTTTGGGACTTTGTGATATGGGTCATTCTCATTGGGGTTAATAATATCTCACAGGAGTTTTGTTTTCCATTTTTCTGATGATTAGGGATGTGAATATTTTTTCATGTGCTTGTTGGCCATTCATCTGTCTTCATGCAAAAAGTTTCTGTTTCAGTTCAACCTGGGGCCAGGTTTGAACCCACCCTACACCTTTGAGCCACAGGTGCCACCATTGACCAGTTTTTAATGGGGATTGTTTGATCTTTTCTTGTTTATTTGCTTGATTTCTTTGTAGGTTCTGGTTATTAGCCTTTTGTCAGATGTGTAGCATGCAAATATCTTCTCCCATTCTGTAGGTTGTCTCCCTGCTCTGTTGTTTGTGTCTTTAGCTGTGCAGAAGCTTTTTAACTTTATCAGGTCTCATTTATTTATTTTTGTTGTGGGAGTTGCCAATGGGATCTTCCTCAGAAATTCTTTCCAGAGACTGATAAGATTAAGAATGTTTTCCATACTTTCTTCTAAGGTTTTTATAGTTCCATGTCTTAGATTTAATTCTTTTATTCATTGTGAATTAATTTTTGTAAGTGATGAGGGCTGTGGATCCAGTTTCAGTCTTTTACATGTGGCTAATCAGTTCTCCTAGCATCATTTATTAAACAGTAATTCTTTTCCCCAGTGTATGCTTTTGTTTGTTTTGCCAAAGATCAGATGGCAATATGAGGCCTGTTTAATCTCAGATTCTCTTCCATACATCTATGTCTCTATTTTTATGCCAATACCATCTGTTTAGATCACTATAGCTTTGTAGAATAGCCTAAAGTATGGCAAAGTGGTTCCTCCAGATTTGTTCTTATTTTGTAGAATTGCGTTGGCTATTCAGGGTTTTTTTTTCATATGAAATGCAGAACTATTTTTTTCATATGAAATGCATTTCCGTATGAAATGCAAAACTATTTTCTCAAGATTTTCAAAGTACCATGTTGGTATTTTAATGTGGATTACATGAACCCTATAGATCGCTTTGGGTAGTATAGTTATTTTAATAATGTTGATTCTTCCAAGCCATGGGCATGAAATGTTCCTCCATCTGTTAGCATTCTCTGTAATTTCTTTTCTCTGTGTTTCATAGTTCTCTCAGTAGAGATCCTTCGCATTCTTTGCTAAATATATTTTGAGGTATTTCTTTTTCTTTGATGCTACTATGAAGGTTATTGTATCTTTGATTTGATTCTCAGATTGACTGTTGTTGGCATACTACATATATGAAGGCTACTGGTTTGTGTATATTGATTTTGTATCCTGAGATATTACTGTATTCCTACTTTAATTCCAGGATTCTTGTGCTTGGGTTCTTGGGGTCTTCTAGGCTTAAGATTACATCATCAACAAAAAGTAATAGTTTGACCTCTTTTGTCCCCATTTGGATATCCTTGAGATATATATATATATATATATATATTGGTCTGATTGCATTGGCTAGTACTTCTAGCACTATGTTGAATACTAGTGGCAATAATGGACATCCTTGTCTGGTTCCAGTTCTAAGTGGGAACGATGTCAGTTTTTCTATATTCAATATGATGTTGGCTCTGAGTTTGCCTTATATGGTTTCTATCAGTTTAAAAAGTGTCTCATCTATGCCAATTTTTATAAGTGTTCTTATCAAAAACTGATACTGAATTTTGTCAAATGCTATTTCTGTATCTATTGAGAGAATCATATACTATTTGTTTTTACTTCTGTTTATGTGATAAATTACATTTATAAATTTATATATATATTGAGCCAGCCTTTCATCCCTGGGATGAAGCCCACCTAGTTGTGATGAATTATTTTATTTATGTGTAGCAATTCTGTTTGCTAAGATTTTATTGAGCATTTTTGCATCAATATTCATTAATGATATTGGTCTGTACTTGTCTTTTTTTTTGTTGTGACCTTTCATGGTTTGGTAAAAAGATTATATTTGATTTGTATAAGAAGTTGGGGAAGATTGCTTCCTTCTCAATGTTTTAGAATATATTTTGCAATATAGGTACATGCTCATCTTTGACAGTTTGACAGAATTCTAGTGGGAAACCATCTTGTCTGGGACTTTTATGTTGGAATTTTTCTTATTTTTGTTTCAATTTTGGTGCTTGATATTAGTTTGTTCAAGAGTTTTCCTTCCTGGTCGAGTCTAGGCAACTAATGGGATTATAGGAATTTGTACATTTTCTTCATGTTTTCAAATTTCTAGAAATAGAGATTTTTATAGAATTCAGTGATGATATTTTGTATTTCTGTAATGTCTGTTGTTATCTCCCTTTTTTGGTTTTTGACTGAAGTTGTTAGAGATATTACTTTTCTGTTTCTGGTTAATATTGCCAAAGGTTTATCAATTTTATCTATCTTTTTAAAGAACCAACTTTTTGTTTTGTTATTCTTTTGAATGGTTCCTTTGTTCTTGATTTCTTTTACTTCTGATTTGATTTTTGTTGTTTCTTTTCTTCTGCTGGATTTGGGATTGGATTGTTCTTGCTTTTCCAGTTCCTTGAGATAATTTATTAGATTTTTGATTTGCACTCTTTCTGATTTCTGGATGTGGGCATCTAACGTGATGAATTTCCTGCTCAGGACTGCTTTTACAGTATCCCACAGGCCTACCTTGTGGCCTGATTGCAATTTTGTTAAAGGAATCTAATGATTTCCTTCTTTACTTCCTCCTTGACTTAGCAATAGGTTGTTTAGTTCCCGTGGTTTTGTGCAGGGATGAGAATTTCTGTTGGAATTGAATTCTGCCTTTATTCCGTTGTGGTCTGTGAAGTTATAAGATATAATTTCTATTTTTTAAAATTAGTTGAAGCTTGATTTGTGACCTAGGATATGATCAGTCCTGAAGAATATTCCATGAGCTGATGAGAAGAACATATATTTAGTAATATTGGGTTGAAATGTTCCATATATGTCTGTTAAGCCTATTTGTTCTGGAGTCATGTTTAAGTTCAATGTTTCTTTGTTTAGTTTCTTCTGAGAGGATCTGTCCAGTTCTGTTGGTGGAGTGTTGATGTCCCCCGCTATTATGGTGTTCTTGTTTATTATATTGTTCAGACCAAGAAGGGTTTGCTTTAGAAATCTGGGGTGGGGGCATTGGTGTTGGATGCATAAATGTTTGTGATAAAACGTTTTCTTGTTGAAATATGCTCTTGACCAGTATATAGTGTTCATCTTTATATTTCTTTACTTATTTTGCTTTAAAGCCAATGGTATCTGTGATAAGAATCTCAACTCCTGCTTTCCTTTAGTTTCCATTAGCATGAAATATTGTTTCTCATACCTTTGCCCGGAGTCTTGATTTGTCCTTAGGGGTTAGATGCATTTCCTGAAGACTTGGCTTATATTTTTCTATCCAGTGAGCCATCCTGTGTCTCTTAAGTGGAAAATTCAAGCCATTCACACTTATTGTAAAAATTAATAAGTAGGGTGAAGTTCTGTTCATCTTGTTGTGTGGGGGCTCTGTTGCCTTGCTTTATTAATTGGACCAGTGTTGTAGCTAAGCTTTGTCCTTTAATTTCTGGGTATCTTTACTTTTCTTGTATTCCATTGTCTTGGTGTGTGTGTATATAATGATAGTGTAGGTCTAAGTACTTCTTGCACAGCAGGTGTTGTAATAACAAATTTCTTCAATATTTGCTTGTTAGTAAAATATTTGATTTCTTCATTGAATATGAAACTTAGTTCTTTAGGATACAGAATCCTAGTCTGGCAGTTGTTTGAGAAAATTGAAGGTAGGAACCTACTCTCTTATGGCTTGTAAAGTTTCCAAAGAGAAGTCAGCTGTTATCCTGATGAGTTTGCCTTTGTATGGCAGCTTCTGCTTATGCCTAGCTGCTTGCAGAATTTTCTCTTCCAGTTTGACTTTGATCCGGTTAAATACAATGCATCTTGGAGATGCTCTGTTTGAACTAAGTTATCCTGAGTTTTGATATCCATCTAGTAGATGTATGTCTCAATCTTTGGTGATACTTGGGAAATTTTCATCTATAATATCATCAACTACAGCTTCTATGCTTTGGGGGCTCTCTTCTTCTCCTTCAGGGATACCTATAATCATATGTTTGTTTGATCGATGTTATCCCATAATGCTAAAAGATTGCTCTGCTTTTATTCTCTTCCTTTCTGTCACTTTAAATGTCTGGGTCAGCTCAAGAGCCTTGTCTTCAAGCTCTGAGATTTTCTTCTCCATGGTTTAATCTATTATTGAAATTTTCTACTGTATTTTGAAACTCCTTGAATGTCTCTTTCAATTCTTTAATAGCCTTTCTAGTTTTGTCCAGATATGTGGGGACTTTGCCTTGAATTTCATTAGTTTCTTGGGATTATTTTTTGACTTCTTTTTGGTTTTATACTTTCCTTTCAATTCTCTTCAACATAGTTGCCATGCAAAATCAGAATTCCATTTCTGTTATTTCCACAGTCTTCAGACCACAATGTTGGAATTCTTCCATAGCAGTTCCCTTGTGATTAATTGGGGGTGTTGATTTGTTCTGGTTCTTTATTTTGCTAAAGTTTTGCTGGGTTTTTTTTGTTTGTTTGTTTTTTATTTTTTTCTGGCTGGTTTCTCCTTGTGTGTGGTTTTTCTTCTTTATTTCCTTCTCCTACTTCTTTCTCTCTTTTCCTCTTTCTCTTTATTCTTCTTTAACTCTAGACATTGAGGGCAAAATGGCTGTCTGGAAAGATTTGCTGTCATCTTCCTATTCTGTTTCAATTATGTCCAGTGACAATCAATCAGAACTTTATAATCACCAGGGACATGAGGGGACCTAATACTGCCTACACTTCTCACTGTGGCTCAGAAAGGGGATGTAACCATTCTTGCTCATACTATTTTCTTATATTCCTTCTGAATTGATGTGGTTGGTAGAGATATCCTCTCTCTAATCTTCTTTAATCTTTAAATTTATGTCTTTGTTATGTTTGAAAAAAATATTAGCCATTATTTCATCAAATATTTTCTTCTGCCACATTTTCTCTCTTGTCTATCTCTGGGACCCTAGTTACACAGGTAATAAACTTTTTGATATCATTTCACAGGTTGCTAAGGCTCTGGTTATTTTTAAACGCTTCTCTCTGTTATTAAACTGGAGGATTACTATTTGTTTGTCTGTACCTTAATGGCTCTTTATATATTTATCTCATTCTGCCAAATTAAGTTCATTGATTGTATATATTTATTTCTGATTTTAGATTTTGTTATTTCTAGAATTTTGTTTTTTAAGTTATTTTATACCTTTGCCAAGAGATACTAATTTTTTTTTATTACCATCATAGATTTCTTTATGTACTTGAACATAATTGAAATTCTTTTAAATATTTTCTTGTTTATTCTCACACTTGACTCATTTCAAGGATAGTATCTATTAGTAACTCTCTTGAGATTATGAGTTATATCTTGAACATTATGAATGATATCTTGTAAAGGTTCTTTTTCTTTTATTTATCTCTGAAGAGTATTGATTAGTTATTGGTTAATTATTTTCATCAAGAACTTAACTTGGATTAATTTAAACTGTAAAATGTCTTTTCCCTCCATTGGGTAGCAATTTAAACTCCAAATTGCATCTTAATAGCCTTGTCCTTCCTTAGCTACTTGAATTCTGCCCTAAACATCCATCAGTTAGGAGTAGGCAAGAGACTTAGGAAAAGTTGTTGCACCGAATTTGGAGCTCCCTCTTTCTGGTTCTTTATTTTTTAAAATTTATTCTTAAACTTTCAAGTAGTGTGTTTTATCAAATTTTGTTCTCTGTCTCAAGTCTGTATTATACTGTAAGTGTGTCACCTGGTGCATGTATGGACCTCGCCTCAATCCGAAGCTTTAAAAATGCAAAAATCTCACTCAGTATCATTTCCTTTTCCAACTGTCAATTCCCATTCTCTGTCTACATGCTCTTGCTTGATCCTCAGTGTATTCAGATACTTATTATAATTTTTCAATAAATTATGATTGGTATTTATAGAAGTATTGGTTCTTTAGAAGCCTTTAGCCATACACAAAATCAGAACCCTAGATAATCTTTTCAAGCTAAGATATTAAGTTTCTCTGTAACTAATTTTTGATTGAAATTTCTTTCCATAGGAATGTGGGGAAATATAATCTTTGGAAAAATCATTTGCATTTATAGTTAACATTTTAAACAATGTGATTACTCAAGTCAACAGGACTGACCTAGAGAAGTTGTGCTTAACTTCTCTGTTTATGATTTAACTTTTACATGTTATTTTGTCATCATTTATTACTCAAAACTGCTTTTTGTATCTTGCAATGATGTTGAATGATGTGAATGATTTATACTTTTAAATCATTCTCCCTTTTTCTCATCCTGCACATTTTTGTTTCCCACTGCAGTTTTCTAGGTATGATAATAGAGAATCAATGAGCACATTGTCCTATTATCCACATATGCCTAATCTTTTTTGAGGGTATATTTTTCCTGTTTTATGTTTTTAAACAGTTATCTTTTATTTCTTTGAAGATTTTCAACAAATTTATTTTATATAGTATAATCAATAAACAGTGAGAGGCGAGTTTGTGAGAGGAACTCCAGAATACTTGAAGAGCTCTGTGGTTGCTCTTCTCTGTAAATGAGAAATTACGGTGAGAACTGCTGCTACTGGAGTTCTTTGGGGGTTTTAGTCTTCTATTTAGGAATAAGAGAGAGCAGCCGGTTAAGGTACATTATCTCATTGTTTTGTAATTTTGGAGTGGGAGTTTCTCAATAATGCAAGTGCCCTCAATTATTCCTTGCTCTTCATTAGTACATGTATTGCTGATTTAGTTTAGGAAATGTCTTATTGAACCTATGGAAATATAGCTTGTGGGTTCTCTATTTCCATTATAGAAAAAAATGTCATGTTGAATGAAAACGAAAGACCTAGCTATATGCTGCCTATGAGAAATGTCCTTTAAATATAAAGACACGAATAGGTTGGGAGCAAACATGGGAGAAACACAGCACGTTAACACTAATAAAAATAAACCTGGAGTGGCTATATTAATATTAGACCCAGTAGATTTTAGACCAAAAATATTACTAGAAATAAAGAACATTTAATATTGATAAATAGATCAATTCATCAAGAGGACTTAATATTTATAAACAGGATCCCTGCCCCCTTCCTGGCCTGCCTCCACCCTGTCCCTTGGGTCTAGTGGCAGAGACACAATGGGGTGACCCTCAGGACTCCTACGAACATGATGCTCCAAGCAGGTACAGAGGTGCCAGCTGGGGCTTGCAGCCTGCACTGGGCCTCATCACCCAGAGAGCCCTACTGGCTGGGAGTAAGTGCCATCTGCACGATACACATGGGCCCCACTCTGCTCTCAGTGCATAAATACACAGATAACCACAAATGGATAACAACAGAAAATGGTGTTAGAACAGTGGTAATCAGCAATTTTGTGCAGGAAGCTTTGGGAGATGTTGCTTACTGTAGTCTGCCCAGCAGCTGAGGCAAAATTAACCAAACAAGATGAGTTTGGTGATTTGGAAAATGTGAAAGCTGCAAGGGCATTATATTCTCTTTTATCAGGAGAAGTAACTAAACTTAATGAAGCTCTGGCAGAGAATCAAGGACCTGTCAACAAATCTTGTTATGAAGGTGGTTGGCTGATGAAGATGACCCTGAGTAACCCTGCAGAGCTAGATTAACTAATGAGTAAAGAAGCACATGAAAATATGAAAAATCTATTGAGGAGATAAACTAGTGTGAAATAACTTAAAAAGTAGTTCTACAGCGGAGCTGGTGGACCTGCCGCCTCCTCTTTGGCAGTATCGGTGCTGCGGCAGCCAGCTGAAGAACCAGCGGCCTGGATGATAGGCAAGGAGGGGGACCTCCAACCCCCACCGGAGACTCCAATAGCCAAAAAGTCCAGGCAACTGCCGAGGAGACACCTGTGCCTTGGTGTCTCCTTCACTTTACACTTAGGACTAAATGTGGAACCCCCATTTCTTATGCCCAGGTCAATTTCACGTGAATTTCCTAGGCCTCAATTCCTTGAATGGACTGTGTCCATTTATTGATACATTCATTCTCCTTGCCCCCCCCAGCGGAAGGGACTGTGTTCATTCATTTCCTGGCCAAGGAACCCATACACCTATATATAACCCGAGACTAAAAGCCTAAAAGGGGAGATGGAGAAAGACCAGGAGAGAAAAAGAGAAAGCTTTTCTCTCCCCACTTGAGTTGTCTCTCTCTACCAGGAGCTTTAGTGTTTTCTGTATTCTTTTCTGTAAATAAATTCTGTCCTGCCACTGGGAAAAAAAAAAAAAAGAAAATGCCATGAAGGCTATGTTAAATAGTTAGATGAAAACATTTCAGATTGTATATGAAACCAGCACATTGTACTCCTTGGTTGCACTAATGTACGCAGCTGTGATTTAATTAAAAAAAAAAAAAAAAGCAAAAAAAAAGTTGTTCTAAACATTTATTCATCTAGTAACCAAGGATCAAGATACACGCAATAAAACCTGATAGAACTACTTAGGTCTGGGACTTGATTGATGATTCCTGGAACTCTTCTGCTTATATCAATCCGGTAGGAATTTAAGAGTGTTCATCTATTTTACTTCTAGGGACACCATGATCAACAAGCCACTGCCATATATCTCTGTGGGTCAGACTATTTTGATTACTGCTTTGACCTCACTGTTTATTATAATAACTACACTCATCTCTGGTGAACAAGTACCATCACTTGGCCTCTGCCATCCTGGCATCCAATGATCTCTTCTTCATTTCAGGAACAAAGTTCAGTGGCAGCAGTTATTGCAAATTTCTCTCTCTCACAGATTAGCAGTTATAGAGCTGTTTAAAGATATTGAAGTTTTCTTTACAAACTCATTTCTCACAGTAGTAGTGAAAGGTCACTTAGGGTAAGTGAGCAGTTCTTCCATGATAAATTCAATCTAACATTCCAGTATCTCTAAGTTTTTGTATAACTTCCTCTATAATATACCAAGGCAGTTCTGGCATTTTATTTTTATTTATTATAGGTCACACATTTTCTTCATGTTTCAGTCCTTTGACAAAACAAGTAAATAGTTAAAGCCCATTCTAACCTGTTGAACTATAGCAATGAATTTAAAACTTCTACTTACTAGGTTCATATCAATAAGTTAATCTTTTTTATCATTAGCCGCCTCCTTAATATACATTCCTGTACATACTTTCCAGATTTATTACTGTATAAATTAGAAGAAAATTACATAGTTCTTTTGTTGTGTAATGTACCTTCTTGTGGGTCACACTATTTCTCACTCTTTGGATGCTTCTGGGATTTCAGTGTCATTTTAAGTCTAAATGAAAAAAGGAGTGAGAGGGATAGATCCTGGAGAATAGATAGTGTCATTCATGGTAACTATCTCAGTGAAAGTCATTAAATTTTCTTCAGTCAAAGCAGGGTAAACTTCTTCAGTCAGGAGGAGAAGTGCTGCTTATATGAGCAAAATTAGGGATTTGCTGTCCCCAGCCTCGTCAGGACATGGCCATTTGTTCATGTTCCAATTTTCAGGATTTTGTTCCTTCACTCTGACAGAAGACACCCTGCAAGATTAACAGTTCAATTTATATTGTGATTCAGTCACTTATAAGATGAGTTTTGGTTTTTGGAAATCTCATCCCTTCTTTCATGATAGACATAAAAAAACTCTCAGGTAATTTAAGTGAAGCTTAAACAGAGAATTCAAAGCCTTGAACTAATCCTTTTCTTTCCACACTTTGTCCAATGAGTTAAGGGAAATCAGCCAATCTCATATTACTAAAATGTTCCGAAGTATCAAATACATCATCACTCAAAATCTTGCCCTTTGTAAATATTTGATTTGGACTATTTAATGGTGATATTTGCATACCTTTATTGTTACATCAGTCCATGGACTATCAGTACCCTTTTTACCACTAGAAAAAGAGTCATTAGTGATTTTAAATCTAACCAGATTAGAGAATTAGTACCAGAACACCCAGAAGCATTTCAGAAAACTCATCCTTAAGAGTTAATTCCTCTAATCCACTCATGGTACCAAAATATGTACCCGTCCAGGTTTGACAAGAGAAGCATAACCAGTAGGAAGTATGTATATGTATGTGTGTATATATGTATATAATGTATATATGTTTATGTATGCATATAATGTGTATACCTATGTATGTATGCATGTAAAAGTGTTATTTCAAGGAATTATCTCATCCAATTGTGGAAACTGGTAAGTTTGTAATTTGTAAGGTAAACTGGCAGTCTGGAAACTCGTGGGCAGGAAGTGATGCCACAGTCTTGAAACAGAAGTTTTCCTTCTGCAGAAAAATATGTTTTTCTATTAAGGCTTTTCAACTAATTGAATGGCACACCTAGTTTATTGAGAATAATCTATTTTACTTAAAGACAACTAATTGTAAACATTAGTCATGCTGACAAAACACCTTCACAACACACCAAGATTAGGGTTTAATTAAATGATTGAAGAGTCTAGTCTAGTCAAGTTGACTTATAAAACTAAATTTCACAGGAAGATACACATTCTTTTCAGGAGCACACGGGATATTTACCAAGGTAAACCATAAAATGAGCCAAAAAACACATCTTGATAAATTTAGATTCATTGAACTGATTTTTGAAAAGGCTCTAGGTTATTGAGTTCAGCCCATGATCTCAAGGTTTCTTATTTCTTTCTAATTTTTCCCCTTGGGAGAGTTTCCTTTACCATTTATTTTATTTTATTTTTTATTAAATCATAGCTGTGTACATTAATGCGATCATGGGGTATAATGTGCTGGTTTTATATACAATTTGAAATATTTTCATCAAACTGGTTAACATAGATTTCATGGCATTTTCGTAGTTATTGTGTTAAGACATTTATATTCTACATTTAGTAAGTTTCACCTGTACCCTTCTAGAATGCACTAATTACCCTCCTTACATCCCCCTTCCCCCTCCCCTCCCCTCCATTTCCCATTTCCCCCTATTCTTGTGCTGTAATTGGGTTATAAAAGCTAATTATTGGTTTCATAGTAGGGATGAGTACATTGGATACTTTTTCTTTCATTCTTGAGATAGTTTGCTAAAAAGAATATGTTCCAGCTCCATCCATGTAAACATGAAAGAGGTAAAGTCTCTATCTTTCTTTAAGGCTGCATAATATTCCATAGTGTACATATACCACAATTTCTTAATCCATTCATGGGTCAATGGGCACTTGGGTTTCTTCCATGGCTTAGCAATTATGAATTGGGCTGCAAATAAACGTTCTGGTACAAATATTTTTGTTATAAATTTTTTTTGGTTTTCTGGATATATACCTAGTAAATTGTATGATCCAGTGGCAGGTCTATTTTTTGATCTCTAACTGTTCTCCAAACATCTTTTCAAAGGAACGTATTAGTTTGCATTCCCACCAGCAGTGTAGAAGTTTTCCCCTTTTCTCCACATCTTCGCCAACATCTCTGGTTTTGGGATTTTGTGATGTGGACTAATCTTACTGGAGTTAGATGATATCTCAAAGTAGTTTTTATTTGCATTTCTCTGATGATTAAGGATGATGAGCATTTTTTCATGTGTCTGTAGGCCGTGTGCCTGTCTTCTTCAGAGAAATTTCTCTTCAAGTTCCTTGCCCACCCTGAGATGGGATCACTTGTTCTTTTCTTGCTAACAATGTTTGAGTTCTCTGTGGATTCTGGTTATTAAACCTTTGTAGGAGACAAAACCTGCAAAAATTTTCTCCCATTTTGAGGACTGTCTGCTTGCTTTACTTACTATGTTCCTCACTGTGCAGATGCTTTTTAGTTTGATCAGGTCCCAGTAGTGTATTTTTGATGCTGCTTCAATTGCCCAGGGGGGTCCTTCTCATAAAATATTCGCCCAGGCCAATTTCTTCAAGAGTTTTCCCTGCACTTTTTTCTAGTATTTTTACAGTTTCATATCTTAAGTTTAGATCTTTAATCCAGTGAAAGGCTCTCTTAGTTAATGGTGAAAGGTGTGAAAGGGGTCCAGTTTCAGTCTTCTACAGGTCACCAGCCAGTTCACCCAGCACCATTTGTTAAATAGGGAGTCTTTTCCCCACTGAATGTTTTTAATTGGCTTGTCAAAGATCAAATAATGGTAAGTAGCTGGATTCATCTCTTGGTTCTCTATTCTGTTCCAAACATCTACCT
>CAUYRH010017686.1:0-32979 GCA_963574655.1 Perodicticus potto
GGCACCTGTAGTCCCAGCTACTTGGGAGGCGGAGGCAGGAGACTCGCTTGAGCCCAGGAGTTGGAGGTTGCTGTGAGCTGTGATGCCACGGCACTCTATCCAGGGTGACAGCTTGAGGCTCTGTCTCAAAAAAAAAAAAAAAGGACAATGCTGAGATTTCCCTGAAGAAGAAATTCCCCCTATAGATACTGCTTCAGCCTTTTTACTGGGATACACACACACATGCTGGCCATTTTCCAGTATGGAGACTTGGGCTTCGGGTGAATCACAGAGGTCTTCATGGTCTCTGGGTTTCCTTGCAGATGCGGGTCTAGGATAGGAGGCCACAGGACATGGGAACCAGGACATAGGTGTTGGGTGGGGTAGTTCCCCAACCAAGCTGAGTCACTTGAGCTTTTCACACCCCAAAATTGGGCCAGGGCTGGTAGCTCCGCCCTGTACTTGCCCAGGCATGAAGGCCATGGCCAAGCTCCCTGATGCTCCTAGGAAAGAAGAGTCTGGTGGGGCACGCCCTCCTTGGAGTCCCTTCCCCAAGGTCTGCTTACTGGAGTGGGGGCTCAGGCGCCAGGGTTCTTCCCCAGTACTAATGATTCACTCCTGGTAGGGCCTTTTCACTTCTCCTTTGGGGCTAAAAATACAGGGACTCAGGCACCCAGCTGGGCCAGGCCTCACCACAGATTGCACAATGACCCTCCTTTGAGTTCTGCTGACGCAGGCATGGGGATGGGTGGGGGCCCTAAGCTGCTCCCCAGTCAGGCGTGCTGAGGTCAGTGCCTAGACCAGACCCCTCCACTTCTCTATTCCTGAGCTGCAGATCCCGGGGTCTTGGCTGACATGGGAGGTACTGGGGAACTCTAGGCTTGGCTGTGGACCCTGGAAATGAAGTTCTTTCCCCTAGTTCCAGGTGACCCAGGGATGCTGCCCCCCCTCTATAGGCAAAGAGTGTCCCTAGTTAGGAGGTGGGGACAAAAGATAGCAAAAGTGTAGTGGGAGAGAGGTCAGAGAGACAGAGGGACCCAGGATCACCAGTCAGAGACACAGAAAGAACAAAGAGACACGGACAAAAAGCGATAAAATGCAGGCTGGGTGTGGTGGTGTACGCCTATAATCCTACCACTCTGGGAGGCCCAGGCAGGTGGACTGCTTGAATGCGGGAGTTTGAGACCAGCCTGAGCAAAAGTGAGATTCCCATCTCTACTAAAAAGAGAAAAACTAGCTGGGCATTTTGTGGCAGGCACCTGTAGTCCCAGCTATTTAGGAGGCTGAAACAAAAGGATTGCTTGAGGGTGGCACCTGTGGCTCAGTGAGTAGGGCACCAGCCCCATATACCAAGGGTGGTGGGTTCAAACCTGGCCTCAGCCAAAGTGCAATTAAAAAAAAAAAATAGCTGGGCGTTGTGGCAGGCGCCTGTAGGTCCAGCTACTTGGGAGGCTAAGGCAATAGAATCACCTAAGTCCAAGAGATGGAGGTTGCTGTGAGCTGTGATGGCACAGCATTCTACCGAGGGCGACAAAGTAAGACTCTGTCTCTTTAAAAAAAAAAAAAAGGAGAGGCTTGCTTGGGCTCAGGAGTTTAAGGTTGCTGTGAGCTGTAATGCCAAGGCACTCCACCCAGGGCCAAAGTAAGACTCTGCCTCAACAGAAAAAAAAAAAAAAAAGAAGGCTCGGCACCTGTGGCTCCAGCGGCTAAGGCACCAACTACATACACCTGAGCTGGCAGGTTCGAATCCAGCCTGAGCCTGCCAAACAACAACGGCTGCAACCAAAAAATAGCCAGGCGTTGTGGCAGGCGCTTGTAGTCCCAGCTACTTGGGATGCAGAGGCAGGAGAATCGCCTGAGCCCAGGAGTTGGAGGTTGCTGTGAGCTGTGATGCCACAGCACTCTACCCAGGGCAGCAGCTTAAGGCTCTGTCTCAAAAAAAAAAAAAAAAAATGGTGGCACCTGTGGCTCATCAAGGAGGGCACCGGCCCCATACACCAAAGGTGGCAAGTTCAAACCTGGCCCTTAGGGTAGAGCTAGAAATCCCTGGAGTGAGGCTGATACTGCACCTTTGCCTGTCTGTTCATAGCACCTGGCACATGAGTATACCATATACCAAAGGTGGCGGGTTCAAACCCGGCCTCAGCCGAACTGCCAAACAGAAAAATAGCTGGGTGTTGTGGTGGGTGCCTGTAGTCCCAGCTACTCAGGAGGCTGAGGCAAGAGAATCGCCTAAACCCAGGAGTTGGAGGTTGCTGTGAGCTGTGTGACGCCATGGCACTCTACTGAGGGCGATGAAGTGAGACTCTTTTCTCTACAAAAAAAAAAAAAAAAAAAAAAGGATGCAAGAGAGACACATGCCATAGATGTACAGAGAAAGAGCTAGAAAAAGGAGCAGAAACAGTGACTATCCCCCAACTGGGACAGAGTGAAGGAAGGGGTTGGGGAAGAGGGCCCAGACAGGACTCCACACCCAGGCCAGGTGGGGAAGAGCCTTTAGAACAGAGGTCATTAACACATACTGTCCAAAGTCCACCATAGGCCAGGGAGGGGAACAGGAAAGGGGACAGCAAAGGCAAGGTTTGGCCCTGAGCTGTCCCCGCTGGCCTCTGCTGCCCCCTGCTGGCCCCAGATACACTGCTAAAGCCGGAAGAACAGTCAGACAAGGCTGCTGGGTTTAAGTGCTTCATTCTCTCTTAGGCCCTGCCTCCACCTCCTGCCCCACCACTTCAGAGGGTGCCCCCGGGGCCAGTAGGTGGTGCAGGTGTCTTGCCAGTGACCTTGTTTGCACAGTCCAGCAGGGCGGTGTGAATGTCCTTGGCACAGGCAATCTGGGTTTTGATGACTGCCAGGTATTGCGGGTAGGGCAGGCTGTCAGGTTGCACTGCGTCTGGCTTGGTGGCCGTGGGTACCAGTGTTGGAGAATGCTTGGCACTGTCACAGCTCTGCGACAGGCACTCATGTGCCAGGCGCTGTGAACAGAGCCAAAGGTGCAGTATTAGCCTCACTCCAGGGATTTCTAGCTCTACCCTAAGGGCCAGTCTGGGGTAGCCTGTTTGGCCTATGGACTCCCAAGGTCTTGGGAGTCAGAGCCTGGCACTGCCACTTACTTGCTGAGCAACCTTGGGCATGCAGCTATTCTTCTCTGAGACTCAGTTTCCTCTTTTGGAAAACAGGTTTAATAACTGTCTCTTTCTACCTCATAAGGTGAGAACAGCAAGAACAGGTATGTGAGACAGAGGCACATCTTAAGTGATAAATGGCCAGACTTCTTGGCAGTGGTGTTTCTGATTGTACTTACTCCTGTTTTTTTTTTGTTTAGAGACAGTCTTTCTCGGTAGAGTACCATGGGGTCACAGTTCACAGCAACTTCCAGCTCTTGGGCTTAGGCGATTCTCTTGCCTCAGCCTCTCAAGTAGCTGGGACTATAGGCACCTGTCACAATGCCCAGCTATTTTTTTGTTGCAGTTTGGTTGGGGCCGGGCTCATACCCTCCACCCTTGGTATATGGGGCCGGTGCCCTACTCACTGAGCCACAAGTGCCACCCAGGTACTTCTCATCTAACACTTAAATCCAGCAATTTTCTTTTCTTTTTTTTTTTGTAGAGACATAGTCTCACTTTATCACCCTTGGTAGAGTGCCGTGGCGTCACACAGCTCACAGCAACCTCCAAATCTTGGGCTCAAGCAATCCTCTTACCTCAGTTTTTCTATTTTTAGTAGAGATGGAGTCTTGCTTTTGCTCAGGCTGGTCTTGAACTTGTGAGCTAAAGTTAGCTCAAGCTCAAAGCCACCCACCTTGGCCTTCTAGAGTGCTAGGATTACAGGTGTGAGCCACCTCATCCTGCCAAAACTCCCTTTTTCTAAGAAGAAACCCAAGACTCAGAGATAGAGATTGATGGTCCTTTTGATTCCAGAGGCTGTACTTTTAGTCACTTGTGTTCCTCTCTACTCTTGCTTTTCTTTTCTTCTTTGTTCCAGCCTTGCTCAGAAATGCTCTTTACCAGTAGCCTTCCCTGAGCTGCTATTTCCTTATCCCCACTCCAGGCTCCTGACCCTAACCCTTCTTCCTATACCTCCTCCATCACAGCCCTGACCACTCTGGCCTGGGCTTCTCTCACTTTGTGATAGCAAGGACCATGGCAGCATTGTACCCCTAGTACTGGTGGGAGCACCAATGGCCCAGAGGAAGTACTCAGTGAGTGTGAGCTGACTGATTGAATGAGGACTCCTGAAGACCCTGGGGATTAATGCAGGCATATGGTCACCGAGTGTCCAGAAGGCTGCTTACCAGGCAGAGCTCTAGCTGGTCACAGAGTGCGTAGAACTCCTCCAGGCACTTGTCAAAGCGTTGTATGGGTCCATCACTGCTTTTTCTACAGCCCGGGACAAAAGGGTGACCGAGGAATGGATTTCCAATGTCTAGGACACCAGTGTCTACCTAACCAAGTACCCATCAGGAAACTATGTATATCTGCAGGAGATCTGAGGCAGGGCTTGAGAATAGGAGGGGTAGAGTGGGTAAGGAAAAAAGTTTCTAAGATGGGGGTGGTGATAGGATATCCTGGGGAAAGGGGCTGCACTCACTGTCCGTTGTCAATATTAGTGTTCTGAATCAAGTTCTGGGCTGCAACCTTCATCAAAGTCTAATAAAAAGAAAAAAAGGAAGCAAGAGATGGAGAAACAGAAGATACCTTTGGTATATCTACACTATTCCTTAAGATCAATCTCGCAGGCTTGCTCTTCACTTGGCAACTCCGCACTTCCTGACACTTTGTTCCTATAGAAATCACTATAGGCCAGTTGCAGTGGCTCACGCCTTTGATCCTAGCACTCTGGGAGAATCAGGCGGATGGATTGCCTGAGCTCAGTAATTCGAGACCAGCCTGAGCAAGAGTGAGACCCCATCTCTACTAAAAATAGAAAAACTGAGGCAAGAGGATCGCTTGAGCCCAAGAGTTGGAGGTTGCTGTGAGCTATGAGGCCACTGCACTCTACCTAGGGCCACAGCTTGAGATTCTGTCTCAAAACAAATAAACAAAAAAGAAATCACTACACTACTTCCCTAGAGGCCCGTCCTCACCTGGGGTTCTCACCAATAACCTCCGAACATACCTTAGGGTCACTCCTCATCTACCCATCACGGGCAGAATCTCCGTATAAGCCAGTTCTTTCCTCAGGCTTTAACGAGAACCTGGCTTCTGCTTTAAATTCCCTCTCACTGAAGTTCTAGCCAATCCCAGTCTCAACATCAGCGTTGACTCCACCTTACGCTGTCAATTGCACAGCTTCATTCTGACCTCACAAGAAAGAGCAAGTCCCACTCCTCTTCCCTGCCTCGCGCTCTCCCCCTGACCAAATAGCCCCTCGGCCCACCCCCTTGAATTCAGACTACCAAATCTCGCTTGCGAGAACAGCTCCCGGCCAATCACCTGTAAACTCTCTTTCAACTGAGGGATGAGCATCTTATAGCGCTGCACAGGATCGAAGTCCTGTTGCTGCAGAAGCCCGCTCTGGGCAGGGCCCACTAGTTGTGCCGGCGGTTGTGTCTGCTGCTGGGGACCCGGACCGCCTGCCGAACCCGAACCAGACACACCAGCAGCTGAAGAAGCCGCCGAAGCCTGTTGCTGGGGGGTAGCCATCCTCGCTCAGGACGCCGGAAGTGCGTCACAAGTGCGTCTCTCCCAGTTTCTTTTTAGAGTCTCCATTTCCTGTTCCCCGTTTGCTAGTTAGCCCCGCCTCCCAGCAATTCCAGCCAATGGAAGGAACGAAGGTGCCCCCACCTTTCATCACTCTCAAATCCGACGTTCAAACTGAGATACCTTTCCACCAATCACAGGAGGCCCACCCTTCCTCACTCCGCCATTTATCCTGCCGCTCGCCAATCGTGTGTGGTTCCGATCCCGACTCCATTTCCCCGCAGGCCTTGCGGCCTGAGGCGACCTGTCGGGTCCAAGGCGTCTTGGCGGTTGGTGGAGCTGAAGCTTCGAGTCCGTCCCCAGTTCTTCCTGCACCTTTACCTGAGTCTCGCTCCGAGCTGTTCTCGGTAGCTCACCTCATCCCAACCCTCTTTCCACAGAGAGCGGCGCCAACCCGAGCTCTGCCTCGGATCAGGCGTCCACCGAAATTGGCACGCCCCTCCGCGTCTCTGCGCAGCACAGTAAGGACCCTGTCCCTGCTGCAGTCGCCTCATCGCTATGGCGCCCACCATCCAGACGCAGGCCCAGAGGGAGGATGGCCATAGGTAGGCGCCACACTGCCTGGCTGTACCGCTTTCCTCTGTGTTTGTCCCGGTTTCAGGAAGGTGGGGTATTGGGAGAGGGTTTCTGCTTGACAACGTCACCAGTCCCTCAGGTTTGCCGGTGACATCACGGTGCGCTCACCTTTGACGGAGGGGGCGGGTTTCTTCCGGGACGCAGGTGTTGCCCCCTCCTCTGCTGCCATCAGGTTCAGGAATTAAGCTCTTGTAGATTCTTTCCAGAACGGTTTGAGGTTTGGAGACTTCTTCCAAAAACGATTGAGTACGTGGTTCTTTTTTTTTTTTAGTACGTGGTTCTTTATTAAAGCAATGGAAGATAACCGCCTCCAAAAGGGATTGAGGTCTCGGCTTCATTCACTAAAGCGTGTGGGAACACCTCCAAAAGGAGTTGAACACTTGGCTCCCTTCATTGAAACATTTGGAGCACCTTTAAAACCAAAAGGGATTAGCATGTCACCCCTTCCTACCTTTAAAAATAGTAGAGAGGCTTTTTCCACTCTCATCAATCTCATTCTCTCCAACTTCCTATCAATTCTTCTGTTTCTTCCCCACCAGGCCCAATTCTCACCGGACTCTGCCGGAAAGGTGAGCCCCATTGTGTTTTCCCAGGAGGAGTGGGGCAATGGGGGCTGGGAGCAGACAGGGCAGCATGGGCCTGGTTTTGAGCCACTGTATTCTCAGGTCTGGAGTGGTCTGCCGAGTCAAGTACTGCAATAGCCTCCCAGATATCCCCTTTGACCCCAAGTTCATCACCTACCCCTTCGATCAGAACAGGTGAGACTAAAATCAGGGATGGGGAAACTATTGTTTTTTGAAGGCAGGGATTGCTTGACTGCTTTCCTTTCAGGACCTAACATACCTAGCACACAGTAGTAGATGCTTAATAAATATTAATGAATGGAGTAAACAGCACGCAAGTCTCTTCTCCTTGGGGAACTAGTCTTCCGACTTCAATACAGAGCTCACTTTTTTTCTTTTTTTTGAGAAAGAATTTCTGTTGCCCTGGGTACAGTGCTGTGGCATCATCACAGCTCATAGCAACTTCAAACTCTTGGGCTCAAGCTATCCTCCTGACTCAGCTTCCCGAGTAGCTGGGACTACTGGCACTGGCCACAATGCCCAGCTAGTTTTTCTATTTTTGTAGAGTCAGGGTCTTCCTTTTGGTCAGGCTGGTCTCCAACTTCTGAGCTCAAGCGATCCACCCACCTCAGCCTCCCAGAATGCTAAGATTATAGTCTTGAGCCACTGTGCCCAGCCAACATGGAGGTCACTTTTTTTTTTCAGACAGTCTTACTTCATTGCCTTTGGTAGAGTACCGTGGCGTCACAGCTCACAGTAACCTCAAACTCTTGGGCTTGAGCAATTGTCTTGCCTCAGCCTCCCGAGGAGCTGGGACTACAGGCACCCACCACAATGCCTGGCTATTTTTAGGGATGAGGCCTCGCTGTGACTCAGGCTGGTCTCGAACTTGTGAGCTCAGGCAATTCACCTGCCTCAGCCTCCCAGAGTGCTAGGATTACAGGAGCCAGCCACTGTGCCCGGCCCTATGGAGGTCACTTTAATCTGAGTTCCTCCCCAGAGAAGCTTAGCCTGTGGGAAGCAGGGTGTGAGGGGTGAAGCTGGAATCCAGAAATCATAATTGGCATGTTTCCCCACCCAGGTTCGTCCAGTACAAAGCCACTTCCTTGGAGAAACAGCACAAACATGACCTCTTGACTGAGCCAGACTTGGGGGTCACTATTGACCTCATCAACCCTGATACCTACCGCATCGATCCCAATGGTGTGTGGGAAGACAGGGAGGGTCTGCTGTAGGCCAGCAAGGGCAGGCCTGGGCCTCCCTCATGATCCTCCTGCCCCCCTCGCTCTCCTCTAGTTCTCCTAGATCCAGCTGATGAGAAGCTTCTGGAGGAGGAGATCCAGGCCCCTACCAGCTCCAAGAGGTAAGTGTGTACCAAGTGGGTATTACAGACTGCCTCGGAAGGGCTCTACAAGCAGGACAGCAGTGGGGTCCTGAGGTATATGATCTCCTATCCCAGATCACAGCAGCATGCGAAGGTGGTACCATGGATGCGTAAGACAGAGTACATTTCCACTGAGTTCAATCGTTATGGCATCTCCAATGAGAAGCCTGAGGTCAAGTAAGTTGGAAACAGTAAGGGAGGGGAGGAAAGGCAGAGCTTTCAAGTGTATCCAGTGGCATCTAAAGGTCTTTCTCTCCATTCTTAGGATTGGGGTTTCTGTGAAGCAGCAATTTACGGAGGAAGAAATATACAAAGACAGAGATAGCCAGATCACAGCCATTGAGAAGACTTTTGAGGATGCCCAGAAATCAGTAATTAAGGGACTGGGATGGGAAAAAGGCAGGCAAAGGCGTGGTTCTAGAGATCTTCCTCCTCTTCTTACCCTGTTTTTGCCCTACTAGATCTCTCAGCATTATAGCAAGCCCCGAGTGACACCAGTGGAGGTCATGCCTGTCTTCCCAGACTTTAAGGTCAGGGCCCAGGGCAGGAGGTGGAGAGGGACAGCTTCTCATGTCTGCCTCTTCCAGTCTAACCCCAGGGCCCTCCATCTCCCTAGATGTGGATCAACCCATGTGCTCAGGTAATCTTTGACTCTGACCCAGCCCCCAAGGACACAAGTGGCGCAGCTGCCTTGGAGATGATGTCTCAGGCCATGATCAGGTAAGTTGTCCTACTGCCCACCTTATCTTGCTCTTCTTTGCTGTCCTCACATTTCACTGCCCCTCCTTCTTTCCCTAACCAGGGGCATGATGGATGAGGAGGGGAACCAATTTGTAGCCTATTTCCTGCCTGTGGAAGAGACATTGAAGAAACGAAAGCGGGACCAGGAGGAGGAGATGGACTACGCACCAGATGATGTGTGCGTGGGTTGGGGTTAGGTTTTGGGGATTGAGAAGAGTCCCCTTCACCATCTTATTTTTTATTGTGAGACAAGAGTCTCACTATGTCACTTTTGGTAGAGGGCTGCCTCACAGCTCACAGCAACCTCAAACTCTTGGGCTTAAGCGATTCTCTTGCCTCAGCCTCCCAAGTAGCTGGGACTATAGGTGCCCACCACAACACCCAGCTATTTTTTGTTGCAGTTGTCATTGCTGTTGAGCTGGCCTGGGTTCGAACCTGCTAACCTCAGTGTATGTGTGACCAGTGCTGTAACCACTGTGCTACGGGCACTGAGCCCCCTTTACCCCCTTGTAAGGAAGAAATGGGGACTGAACCTGTGCCCTCATCAACAGGTATGACTACAAGATTGCTCGGGAGTACAACTGGAATGTGAAGAACAAAGCTAGCAAGGGCTATGAGGAAAACTACTTCTTCATCTTCCGAGAGGGTGATGGGGTTTACTACAATGAATTGGAAACCAGGTACTTAGCACACTCCTATTTGATTAGCCTCAATCTGTGCTTCTCAAGACCCTAGGACATGCAAGAACTACCTTGGAGGTCATTCGTGCCTAACAATTTGTCATATGCATTCATAAGTAAAAGCACTAGATGCTTGGTCATGCACACAGACTGGACTTGGTTCTAACACTAGAAACCACAAAGATAATCTTTAAGTAATGCTGGAGACATTTAGAGCTTCTGTGCAGGATAACAGTGAAGTTTCCCTTGATATTAGTAAGAGACATCACATGAAAGTAAATATAGCTGAAGTATGTAGTGATACATAAGGTTAACATCAATGTTTCATGTGAAATGCTTGATATTCAAGTCCAAAAACATGACTTCAAAATTCCTCGATGGCTGGAAGTTTACTGCTGTGCTGGGGCCCTTGGTGTCAGAGTTGGGAAAACTTGAATTTGTTTAAAGCAGAGATCACAACATTCCAGCCCCATAAGACAGACAGGAAATGTAGGGTCTGAGTGACGTGGAGCTCTGGGCAACCCCTAAGATACACCACAGCTGTGCTGGGGGTGGAGGGTGGGGTAAAAGTTCTAGTGGGACCCTAAGTTCCTATTTCTCAAAAGCTAGAAATCCATCTTTTGCATTTTAAGGGCTGGTAACTGCTGCATGTAGCTGTGTGCCACAGGGCAGTGTTTCACGTTAATAATGGACTGCATATGCCAGGGTGGTCTCCTAAGATAGTAATACTGCATTTTTGCTGTACTTTTTCTATGTTTAAACACATAAATACTTACCACTGTGTTACAACTGCCTGCAGTGTTCAGTGTGGTAATGTGCTGTGCAGGTTTTCAGCCTAGGAGCAATAGGCTACGCCGTAGAGCTCAGGCCTGTAGTGTCCCATCTAGGTCTGTGTAAGTGCACTTTGAGATGTTTGCACGACAGATGCTGAACATATTTCTCAAAATGTATCTGTCACTGACCAACACGATTGTGTGTGTATGTAGACACCCCCCCCCAATACACACATGGTATAGGGCAACCAAACTGGTACCATGGGAACTATGACCTTTCCCCTCCCTTGCCTCCACCCCCCTTGAGTCTCTTTTATTCAATCTGCCTTTACCCTGGCCTATTCTGAGCTAAGTGTTGATGGAGAATCAAGTCAGACCACACCCCTCACAGAGTGGGGTCTTCAACTGCACCTTCTACCCCTTGCCCACTGCAGAGTCCGTCTTAGTAAGCGCCGAGCCAAAGCTGGGGTGCAGTCAGGTACCAATGCCCTGCTTGTGGTCAAACACCGGGACATGAATGAGAAGGAATTAGAAGCCCAGGTAACAAGCACCACTGGTGCAGGCACCCATGGAGAGAGGTGTGGTAGGGGGTGAGGAGAGGGGCAGAGGTCTGATAGAACACTCTCCTTTCTCTCATTCCAATCTTGCTGTTTCCAGGAAGCACGGAAGGCCCAGCTGGAAAACCACGAACCCGAGGAGGAAGAGGAAGAGGAGATGGAGACAGAAGAGAAAGAAGCTGGGGGCTCAGGTAAAGCTGGACAGGCCAGCCTTTGGGAACCCTGGGAGGGTGGGAAGCTGGATCTCTCTTCTCCCTGTTTCCTCCCAGATGAAGAACATGAGAAGGGCAGCAGCAGTGAGAAAGAAGGCAGTGAGGATGAGCGCTCAGGCAGTGAGAGTGATCGGGAGGAAGGCGACAGGGATGAGGCCAGCGACAAGAGTGGCAGCGGTGAAGAGGAGAGCAGTGAGGATGAGGCTCGGGCTGCCCGGGACAAAGAGGAGATCTTTGGCAGTGATGCTGATTCTGAGGATGATGCTGACTCTGATGATGAAGACAGAGGACGGGCCCGAGGGGGCAGTGACAATGATTCAGACAGCGGCAGTGATGGTGGTGGCCAGCGGAGCCGGAGCCGGAGCCGCAGTGCCAGTCCCTTCCCCAGTGGCAGTGAGCACTCAGCTCAGGAAGATGGCAGTGAAGCTGCAGCTTCTGATTCCAGTGAAGCTGACAGCGATAGTGACTGAGTCCCAAGGCCTTCAGGGCTGGTGCAGACACCATTATCATGAAAGGCACTTTTCCAGTGGTCTGTTTGTGAGCCCTTCACTCATTCATCCCCATCCCCAAACCTCTGCTGTTAATAAAACCAACTTCTCTTTACTTCCTCTCCTGTCCCCTATGTCTCATTGAACCCAATACCTCCCACCCCAGCCCAGGTGTTCAAAGACCTAGAAACACAGGACAGAGGTAGGGCCACAGGGTCTCCCATGAAATGTAGCACAACGAAGGTGAGAATTCTTTTTTTTTTTTTTTTCCAAAATAAGCCCAGACGATTAAACAAGTGAAACGCCAACAAATAAGTCTTCTCCAACAGCGAGAAAAACTGTACAGTTACTCAAAGCTGATTCTGCCAGTGGGGCTGGGGACAGAAATGGGTAGAAGGGCAAAATCATGGAAGAGGGCCTAGGGAGGGGCTGGAGCAGGATAGGGTCACAGAGTCCTGCCCATCAGAGTGGAGCCGCCTGCGTCCTACACTCTGCTGTCAGGTGCTGGGTGGGGGAGGGCAGCTCTTGCCTCCCATTGTGTGTGAGAAGGCATCCCTCACCGCCTCCCAGTGCCAGGCATGGTCAGCTCACCCTGATGGGGCGTGAACACAACAGGACTGGCTAGGGAGAGGTGAGGGTCCCATGAGAGGGACACCCTGCTGATTCCAAACGAGGTGGCCCGTCCATCCCACTTCCCGTGGCTAGTGGGACGGGGACTAGAGAAGCCCTGGGAGTTTGAGGGGAATGAGCAAAGGCACAGAAACACGGAGGAGCCGGGGTGGGGGACTTGCATAGGTTGATGAGTGTGCAAGAGGTACATAAATAAACCTGACACCCCACCCAGCCCGGCACTGGGAGAGGAGGTAGGGACCGAGAGGCAGGTCCCCAGGGCCACCTTACCCTCCTGGCTTCTTCCCCCTCCCTGGGCTCAGAGCGGAGGGAGGTACATGACCAGGTGGGTAGGGGCAAGGAGGTCTGGGGAATGGGGTGATAGTGCAGGAGGGCGGTGGTTTTAAAATTTTTTTTTGGTTTTTTGTTTTTTTTCCCAACATTTTGTATTTTTAATAACATACACAATGGTTACCAGCCATATTCATAACAAAAGTTATTCATAAAATGTATCTAAAAATAACATTTTTTTTTCCTTTTCGGTGTGAAAAGCTTGAGAATGTCCCAGTGAGGGGTATGGACTGAGGGGGAGGAGGGGGTTGGAATAGGGGGACCCTGGCCTCCCCACAGTCTGAACCTCCAAGTCCCCTCCCTCCATCTTAGCACAACCCCTCATTAGGAATAGGAACCAGAGGGTCTGTCTGACTCTGGGGCTGGGACAAAATCTCTGGGTTATGATATAGTGTTCCACTTAAGTGAGGTCATGACATAATGGGGGGGTTGGGTAAAGGCGAAAAAAAAAAAGAAGGGGGGTTGGGGAGAAAAAACCCAAAAACCAAACAATCCCCTTTCCCTTATTCCTTACCCCCAAGTCTTTCACCAACCAGACCTGGCGGTGGAGAAGGGTGTGTGTTGGTGGGGGAAGGGGACATTAAGGCAACAGACTTCCTGACCTCACTGGCTGCCCTGGCTACCCACATTCAACCTCCACATCTGGAGAGCCAGGGCTGGGGAAATGGGGAAGGGCTTGGGGGTTTAGACTGGAGGAGGGGGCTCTGCCCCCTCCCCTTACAAAGTTCAGGCTCCTCTTGCCACTGGCATGGCTCTGAGAGAGGCCTGGGGGGTCTAAAAATGAGAGGGAATGATCAGAGAAAACCGTTAAGAACTATATAAATATGTATCTTAAATAGGCCTAAGAAATTAATTGTAGAGAACCTCTGGTAAACAGGGTAAAGGGAGGTGAGAGAGAGGAAGGTGGCTCCTGTCCTCAGGGAATAGTGGGAATGGGGAAGGGGAAGAAGGTGGAGAGGAGAGAGAGGTTTTCTCCTCACCCCTTCTCTCCAGCTCCTCTCAAATAACATTCTGGAAAGCAGGTTATCTACCCTGCTCATCTTGCCCCAAAAGTCACATGTTTCTGAGCAGGCTCTACAAGGTAGTGGTCAGTTTGTCTCTGACAGCGTCTGCTCCCTTGGGGAGGGGCAGGTGTTCAGCGGTCTAGAGGAGGCAGGGGTGGGACAGGGCCAGGTGGGGGATGAAGAGGGGAAGGAGAGGGGCAGGCAGTCTGGCCAGTCTCTGCCCCCTTTATCCTGGCTGCCCCCAACTCCCCTGGCCTCAGCAGAGATCCCTTGATAGGCCTGGGAGTGAGCAAGGCATGTGCCAATGTTAAACAAAAGTTAAAAGGGTGAGAGAGTAGAAAAATATTAGAATGTATAGCTGAGCCAGCCCACCCTCTCGCTGTTGCGGAGAAGCCCGTTGGGGGTTGGCCCCCGCCCGCCGCCCAGGGAGCCTATGGGTGCGCTGGGCTGTGGGTCCCGTCAGATGGTGGAGGTTTTGTCTGTCCCATCTGTGGTAAGAAAGGGAGGAAGGGAGGAAGATCAGGATCTGGTGGGAGGCCCAAGAAAAGGCACTCAGGTAGCCTGTCATCCCAGCCAGGCCCTCCCTGGAGTCTGGCCTCCCCTAGGGACCCCTCAGGATGACTGAGTTTCTCAGGTTCAGAGGTGAAGACGCTGGGTAGGTGGAAGCTGGGTCAGGGGAAGAGGAAATGCTCACCACCCAAGGCGTGTTCTGTCATGCTCAGACACAGAGACTCCAGAGTGGGATTGATCTCCAGGTCAGGCCCAGGGACCGGGCAGTCTGGGTAGAAGAGAGGAGAGTGGAGGTGGTGAGGACTGGGAGGATTGGCTGGACTGAGGTGGAGAGGCAAGCTGGGAAGATAAAGGATGCTGATATGGATAGGGAGCTGGGGACAGAGAGGGACAATGACTGAGACTTCCACAGGAGAGGGAGAAAGAGGCAAGAGACAGAGAAACAAGAGCATGCTAGACATGTACACACCTGATGGAAGATAAGACTGGGCAGAGGAAGTACAGTAAAACTAAGCGAGCTTCCTGGAAGCCACACATAGGCTGACTATTTTGGACATGGATTGCACGTTGCCTTGGGCACAGTCTGGGCATCTTCCCTGGACACTGGGCAACCCATGCTCCCTAACTGATGATCTGCTCTGTACTTGGTGAAAAAACTAAATTAAAGCCACTGGGAATGGGCTCACGCCTGTAATCTTAGCACTCTGGGAGGCTGAAGCAGGTGGATTGCCTGAGCTCATAAGTTCAGAGACCAGCCTGAGCCAGAGCCAGACCTTGTCTCTAAAAATAGTCAGGCGTTGTGGCGGGCGCCTGTAGTCCCGACTACCTGAGAAGGCTGAGGCAAGACAATCGCTTAAGCTCAAGAGTTTGAGGTTGTTGTGAACTGTGACACCACGGCACTCTACTGAGGGTGACAAAGAGAGACTCTGTCTCCAGAAAAAAAAAGAAAACACTAAATTAAGACTCCTCCCATCCTCACTTGATTTGTTCCTCTGCGCAGGATGCAATCCAGGCAGGGCAAGTGGGGCAAAGTAGGGCAACAGCCACAGGCTTGTCCTCTAAGCTCTTCAGGAAAGGGCCTCCTCCTATTCTACTGTCTTGGAACCAATTAAAACTCTTTCTCAGCTCCTCACTGCCATAAGGAGAAATTCTGAGCTTTTAACCTGGGTGTAGTAGAAGATCCAGCTTCCATCTCAGCCTCAGGTCTCTATGGATGTTCTATTGCATTTAATGATCCTACAAAGAAATGGTGACGGGGTGGTGCCTGTGGTTCAGAGTAGGGCACCGGCCCCATAAACGGGAGGTGGCAGGTTCAAACCCAGCCCCAGGCAAAAAAAAAAGAAAGAAATGGTGACAAGCCAGGTATGGTAGCACACACGTACAGTCCCAGTTACTTAGGAGGCTGAGGTGGGAGAACTACTTGAGCCCAGTAGTTTGAGGCTGCAGTGAGCTACCATCATACCACTGCATGCCATCCTGGAGGACAGAGTGAGACCCTGTCTTTAAAAATAAAAGTAAAACCAAAAAAAAAGACAGTGACAGAGACTAACACATACACTATGATTATGACATAGGGAGGAAAACATATGGAGATGAGGGTGGAGGTAAGGGGTGACAGAAGCTTTGGGGGTGGGGTGGAGCAAGACCTAGGTGATAAAATTAAACCAGAGGATGGAAAAATCCTCCCATGATGGGAGGAGATAGGAACAGAGTGGTGGGAAGAATGGGGAGAGGTGCCTAAGCAGCCAAGAAGGCAGAGTGGATATGAGACTCAGGAGAGAAGAGAAAAACCAGCTGAGGGTACTGGTAAAGCAGAGGCCCAAGGGTAGGGAGGAACCTCACCTGGAGGGAACATGAGAATGGCCTGGGGCGACGAGTGGACCGGGAGCGAGTGGGTGCGCTGCACAGAGCTGCGGCTCTGGCTGGGCATGCTGTTGCTGCCTCCAGGGTTGGCAAACCACAGGTTCTGTAAAGAGGATACAAGAGAGAAAGTGGGGCCTGGACCCAGGTATATGCACACACATCCCAGGCACTGCCACCCCAATTCCAGGAGCACTAGGCCCTCTGCTTGCAACCAGCTCACCTGTCGGCCCTGGCCCACAAGGCTGGGGCTGGTTAGGGCATGTCGAGGGGAGACACCCCCAATGCCTGAGGGACTCAGAAGGCCCATCCTGCCAGGGGGGAGAGCCCGGGGAGGCATTGGGAACTGCCGCTGGGTCCGCCGGGCCACCCCCATCCCCACAGAGCCAGCTATGGGGAGTGAGTTGGAGCCGAATGCCCAGCTGTGAGAGAACAGAAGGCAGAGTGTTAAGTTTAGGTGGGTAGAGCCTATCCAACTACCCCTTCCTCATCTTCTCCCACAATCCTGAAGGGCAGAACACCAGCCTGCCCTGAGCAAGGGTTCCCTGACCAGATCCCTGCATCACACAATGTCCCCTCCTGCCCCAAGGAAACCCTCAGTACCTGAAGGTTTCCTCACTGTCCACTTGAAGCAGTTCTCTGCAGTTATTTCGGTTATTTGTTTGGTATAAGAAGTGACTTCCAAGCCCTTTGTGTATAGGCAAGGAGCAGAAGGTAGGAGTAGAGGCCTGCTCTTGGGATATGTATTGTGTTGTGTTTTATTTTTTTTATTTATGTTTTTTAGAGACAGAGTCTCACTTTATTGCCCTTGGTAGAGTGCCATGGCATCACAGCTCACAGCAACCTCCAGCTCTTGGGCTTAGGTGATTCTCTTGCCTCAGCCTCCCGAGTAGCTGGGACTACAGGCGCCTGTCACAACGCCCGGCCAATTTTGTTTTATTTTGGAAATATTATACACACATACACACACACACAAATATATACAAATATACACTGTCGCCCAGGATAGAGTGCTGTGGTATCAGCCTTGTTCACAGCAACCTCAAACTCTAATGCTAAAGGGATTCTCCTGCCTCAGCCTCCTGAGTAGCTGGGACCACATGTGTCTGCCACAATACCTGGCTAATTTTTTCCATTTTTAGTAGAGATGGGTCTCATTCTCGCTCAGGCTGTTCTTGAACTCCTGGGTTCAAGTGATCCTCTCGTGTCAGCTTCCCAGAGTGCCAGCTATAAGCCATTGCTTCCAACCGATGTGTTATTTTTTTGCCAGCTCAGACTCCTAGTCTAGTGGTAAGAACACCCTGATTTTCTTCTGGGGATTCTGGCCCTCTACCTACCCTTTCTGCTGCCGGTAGTTCTGCATCTCTAGTGCGGCTTTGCGTGGGAATGTCCGGAGGAGCTTCAGAACTTGCTGTTTCCAGGACAGCAGCCGTTTCTTCTGCGTCTCCGTGAAAGCCTAGAATTGGGAGATCGAATGGGGGGAGGGTGAAGCAAGGAAGGGTGTGCTTCTTTCAGACCTCCCTTCTAGCCTTTCATTCATTTGCTCAAACATTTATCACTTGTCTGCTGTGTGCCAGGCAAAACTGGGATGCAGAGATGCTGTCCTCATGGAGTTGTGTGCTTAGGGGAAGACACACATGTACTGCTAACTATGATAAGCGATCCTTCCCTATGAGGGAGAGGAATCAGAGGCACAAGGAACCTAAACAAGTGTGGGTGGCTGGAGAAGGCATCCTTGAGGTACAAATGTTCGAACTAGGAGCTGAGGTGTGAGGAGGCGAGAGAGGGATTGTTCCCGACACAAGGAATACACACAAAGGCTCTGAGTAGAGGCCTTTGAACCCAACACAGGTGAGATGAAAGGTTGGACGGGAAGGCGGGTGCCAGGTCAGACAGGTATTAGCCATGTTAAGGAATGTTGGTCCTGAGAGTGATGAGGTGGCTTTCCCCTTCTTAGGTACCCTAAAGAAGGCCTCACCTCATGAGTCAGGCACTTTTCGATGAGCTGGAGGTAACTGGTGATGTTCTCCTCGTCTGGCCGGGACACCAATAGCTGGGTGCATACTAGAGGATATGGGAAGGGCAGGAGGTTAGCCCCAGCATGCCCTCTTCCTGGCTCCAGTTTCCCTGGCCCCAGCTGGCTGGTGCAGGAGGGAAAAAGAGATTCAGGCTGGATGAGCACTAACTAAGCACTAAACATGGCACCTGGATTGTCACAAGAATATGTAAAGCACCTACCACAGTGCCTGGCACAAGGCAGATCAAAAGTCATTTTAACTCTTGCAACAGGTTTTTCAAGATGGGCATTTTTAGCCTGAGGAACTTAAGGCTCAGAGAAGTTCAGGTCATACAACTAAAAAGATCTGGATCCAAGTGTAAAGTCTGCATGTTGTGCTGGTTTAGGAAAGGCTGAACCTCCCACTCTAATCCCCTCTCAGAGAAATTGATGGGTTCTTCTTATCTTTTTGGGGGGGGGGTACGGGAGGATAGAGCCTCACTCGTCACCCTGGATACAGAGTTGTGGCATCATAGCTCACAGCAATCTCAAACTCTCAGGTTCAAGAGATCCTCTTGCCTCAGTTTTTTTATTTTTAGTAGAGACAGGATCTAGCTCTTGCTCAGGCTGGTCTCAAATTCCTGATCTCAAGGATCCTCTCACCTTGGCCTCTCAAAGCACTAGGATTACAGGCATGGTTCTTCTTATTTGTCTACCTTTTTTTTTTTTTTTGTAGAGAGAGTCTCACTTTATTGCCCTCAGTAGAGTGCCGTGACGTCACACAGCTCACAGCAACCTCCAACTCTTGGGCTTAGGCGATTCTCTTGCCTCAGCCTCCCAAGTAGCTGGGACTACAGGGCGCCCGCCACAACGCCTGGCTATTTTTCTTTTTGTTTTATTTTGCAGTTTGGCCGAGGCCAGGTTTGAACCCGCCACCTTTGGCATATGGGGCCGGTGCCCTACTCGCTGAGACACAGGCGCCACCCTTATCTATTTACCTTTTACTGCATGCAGTTTTCACTCCCTCACTGTCCCATCTTCCACTAAGGGTAAGGGTTGTCATCCACCAACAACCAAGGCATGTTAAGGGCAGGGGCCTTGTCACCTTTGATCTCAGCTATCCTCTGCAATGTTTCAGTTTCCAACAGGCTTTCAAAAGCCCTGCTCCCACTGCCTAACTTAAATCCAGTTCCTGATGCCTGGGTTCACTTGGCTTTCTGCCTCAGTATTTACTACTAGGCCCTGTTGGTCTTACCTTTGCCCATCACCCGTGTAAACTGGCTGGGGATGTCTCCGTCGGCGACGGGAGCTGGGGCAGGCTCACTGCCATCACTGGGAGCTGGAGCTGGTGGAGGCGGGTAGTTCTCCGCAGCTGGAGGGGCCTTGGCCTCGGTGCCCTTGTCTGTGCCAGAGTGGGCTAGGGGAGGCTCAGCACCTGGCAGTGGTGGCTCCCCTCGGCTACCATCCTTGGCAGTAGGGGTGACAGCAGCAGCAGCCACAGTGGCCTGGAGGACACTGTAGGCCTTGATGGGAGTGATGATGATTTGCTGCAGCTCCTGCAGAGCGTTACGCAGATTCCCGCCTTCTAGCACATCCTGGGTGGGGAGGACATGGGCGGGGTCACATGTAGACTCCCATATCTTGGCACAGAGAATATCTACACAAGGAGGGAGGGGTCAGACAGGGCTTGGTGAAGACCCATAGGGACCCGGGACTCCAGAACTTAGAGAAGGCAGGCAAAGGCACCACAAACCCACACATAGTTAGGTACATACACATTTCTTTTTCCCCTTCAAAGTGAAGTCCCATGGGACTCAGGAAAAGATGGTCTAATGTTGGGGCCTCAGGGACAGAATCAGAGATTCAGACCAAGACACTGAGGGGGCAAGTGGCAGGGAAAGAGAAAAGGGACATTAAGTAGAGGCAGATCTGAAAGGGGAGTTGAGTGGATGACAAGAAATGAGAAAGAGAGATCATATACACACAGACTGCCCAGCAGAGAGCCTAGTCGGAAATGGAAAAGCAAAAGGGTAGAGTCAAAAGACAGAGGGAGATTCTAGAATCACAAACCAGCACAGGGGAGAGGAGGGGAGCCTCTTAGCAACCATCAGCTGAGGCCTTTGATGCTAGTGTGACATGGTCTCTGGAGTGTGGCTCCCTAAAGCTGGAGCACTGGTCGTCAGACCTGAGGAATGGGGAGGCCAACTCAGAGCATTTGGTCTCCTGGTACCACTGGGCAGCTGGTTGACCTTGGAGATGCGGATACCAGGTCCTCACCTTCTCTAGAGACTTGAGGACACTCTGTCTCTCGCGCAGCTTCTGGATGCTCAGGGCTATCTTGTGGCGTGCACCTTTGGTGACATTCTGTGATAAGGAAAGAAGGGGATAAGAAGCTGAAAATGGATGGTGAGGTACTAAAGGGTACCCTGATAGAAACCAAAGAGACAGAGGAGGCCTTGCCTACAAGAGTAGGGCCAAAAATTTGCCACCTGCAACACCTCTCCCAGATTGTTCCCTTGGTGTCACCTGAGACTCCAGGTGCTGCTCAGTCAGTGTCATCATCTCCTCATAGCTCATCTGTGAGAAGAGGGCCGCGTACTTGTGCAAGCGGAGGCTCTTGAGCCACGAGGGCACATCTGTGGAAAAGGAAGGAGGGTGAGAGGTGAGTTTGGCCTTGGTGATAAGGGTGGAGGGAGGGTTGTGGGAGAGATCAGACAAAAACCACAGGAAGCCTTAAAAGATGCAGGAAATTGGGAAGGAATACAGGGCAGACAAGGGTCAATAAAGCTACTTCTTTGCCCAGCTAAACCCTTTCATGTAGTCTTTCCTGGGCAGACACCTGACCCTTCTGAGCTGCTTGGCTGGATGTGCACTAAGACGACCTCGCCGATTTCTCCAAGTCTTCCTGGAGCTTCTGTTCCATCAGTTACCTGTGTCCTAGCTTCTTTGTCAGAATGCAGAGTGTGAGGACCAGGGGCTCCTCCCCCATCAGACTAGTGCCTGCAAGAGTGGACACTGGGTCTCTCTGCTCTTTCTCAAGCCCTAAAGACAGAGACTATCCATTCCCCTCAGACCTGTCCCCTCCTCGGGGGGATAGACAAGTAGCAGCTACAAGCTCCTTTCTGTCTAAGCTCTGCAGAAGCCCCTGGAGAAGGGTATTGATGCTGTCCTCCCCACTGTACCTTTCATGCCACTGCCATCCTCCTGGAAAGTATTCCGGCTGGAGCCCTGCTCCTCTGTCTGTTCACTGCCAGAGGAGGCCACGCTGCTCTGGGGCGAAAGGGGTGCGTGGTCGGGCGTGGTGAAAGCAGCCCGGGCCCCGAGCTCCTCTGGACTTGGCCACTCACCAGGGGCCTGGGGGCTCGTAGGAATGAGTGACATGGAGCGCTTCAGCGGGCTAGGGTGGATTTGGCAGGAGAGACCTGGCCAGAGTGGGAGAGAAACAAAAGGTCAGGACAGACTTGGGGATCTGACCACAGGAGACCATGGATGGCCCCTAGTCAATGCCATGATAGCAATTAAGTCCATGATCTTCCAAAGGGCTGGATCTAATGGGAACTGCCTACCGGGTACTGCTCATTCCCTCACCCCCAACACCCAACCCATCCACAAGCTGTCAGGCAGCCACTTCCCCAAACTTCTCTACTTCCTCTGCCAGCAGCCTGGTCCAAGCTATCAATGTCCATGGTAGGAATTACTGCCACAGCCTCCTCACTGGCTTCTTGCCTTCACTTTTACCTCTTAATTCCCCTCACAATAGCCACAGGGATCCTTCTAAAAATGCAAATCTAAACAAGTTGGTCCATTACTTAAATCCTTGTGGCTTCTTTTCATGCTGAGAACAAAAATTCAAACTCTTCCATGCACTTGAAAGGCTATATAGGACCTGGCCCCTGTTCCTCCTTGACCTCTCATCTCCTATGACTCACAGTTTGGTTCATGCCTCTCCAGTCTTCACCTCCCCCCAAATCCCCATTTGTTCCTGAAACACTCAAGCCTGTTCCAGCCTTAGGACTTTTGTATTCGCTCTTTCTTCTTATCCTCCTGATCCTAGCAGGCTACTACCCCCAGCCCCTAAACCCAGTTCTTCCATCATGGTACCCTGTTTTATCTTTCTTACAGCACCTATCACAACCTGAAATTACCTTATCATGCTGTCTACTTGCTTATTAACTACAACCCCTGCTAAATAGAAGATCTGAGACAGCAGGGACCTGTCCTGTCTTAAACATTCTTAGCAATTACAGAGGTGTCTGCCCCAGAGGAGTTGTTTCATTAGTACACAGTATTTGTAAATGAATGAAGTACATGAACTACTTCCTTAATTTTTCTCAACATCCTTGTCACAGGGCTTCACCACCTCCTGTTTTTTCTACAGTGATCCCTAACTGGCCACCCATGAGGCCCAGCAGCCCACAGTGAACCCAGGCCCTCTTCCACAGGACATTTCACATCCCATTTCTAAGGTAGACAGGGGGATCTAACTTGACTTTTAACCACTCTCAGGACAGGGCAGGCTCTCACGAGCTCCCAGTCCTTTTGTCATGCTTTTCCCTCTATCTAGCTCACAACTCTCCTACCTGTCTCCACTAGCCACTTCTGGATCACACCTCACTCATGCATCCCCTCCATTGCCACCTCAAGCCCAGTGCTCGCTGCCATCCTCAACAGCCTGCTTCTTGCATGGGACTGTGGGCCTATGGAGGATGATAACATAGCCCAATCATTTCATTTCTGCAGCCTAGGATCAGGCATAAGGCACAACACACAGGAGTCCTTAGATAAAGTTTTAGAAAGGAGAAAAGAGTGCTAAGAGGGCCCCTTTAGCAGGAAATCTGGAAATATCCCAAGTCATCCTTACCCTAGGTAGGTGAGCACATTAAGGCCCAGGGAGCTTAAGTCCTTTGCCCTGGTTCCCACAGAGCGCAGAGAGGCTAAGACAGAGCCTAGGCCTTGTTTCTGATAGAAAGGCTGGAGTTCTTGCCAGTGCTCCACTGACACCTGCCTAGGAAGGAGGGCCAGCCTGGTACAGGCCCCAATGCACCTTCCCTCCTCTGTAACAATAGTGATGCTCCTAGCATGGAAGTCACCTGAGGGAGAGGGCAATGCACTGCCCTGTTCCTTAAGGCCAGTTTATGTCCTGGTCTGGGACCTCTGGAATCCCTGCTCAGGGGTCTTTCAGCCACTGGACCCTCTCAGCCCTGGCTTTTGTCCCCAACTCAAGACTCCTGGAGGAAAACAGCACCCTCTAGATCCTAGAGGGCTAGGGAATCCTAAATACAGCCCTTTTTGCCTGTTTTGGTGCCTCTGGTTTCCTTCTTCCTTCTGTCTCAGCCAAGAAGGGGGCAGGCAAAACTGAGAGAGCAGGAAATTACCCTGATTGGAATGATCGTGCCGTTCCTGAGGAGCCCTGCTTGGCTCCACACTGGGTTAAGGCTAGCCACAGCATGAGAGTCATAAAAACAAGAATGCCGGCCAGAGATTCAGGGCCTCATACTCTCCAAGAAACCCTGGTCTGTGCTTGGCAGCACCCCAAACCCACCCTGCCCCCCTTACAGGCCAATCCTTGTTCTCCACTCAAAAATATTTTAATGGTTTCCTGTTTCCTACAACTGCCTAGATTCCAAAAGTTTCATCCTGCCTTCAAGGCCCTTAGAACGTGGTCCTTGCACACTGGGGTCTGAGAATCGAGTCAGATCCAGTTTAAATCCTGGGTTTGGCACCTGTTAACTGTGTGATCTTAAGCCCATTACTTCACTTGCCCTTCTGGCTCCACTTCCACATGAAATCCTTAGCATAGGGAGAGGCACATGGTAGGTAAATACAAGTCTCTGATACTGTTATTATCATTTAAATCTTTCTATAACTCATTCAAATCCATCCCAGGCAGACCTGTCTATAAACTGTCCTCTCTAACTTGCCATCCCATTCCCTTTAATTTATTCTGTGCCTTTTACTTGGAATGTCTAATTCTTTTTTCTCTGTTGGTCCAAACCCCAACCCAACATTGTTCAAGCTTGGTCTTTTTTTTTTTTTTTTTTTTGTAGAAACAGAGTCTCACTTTATTGTCCTGGGTAGAGTGCCGTGGCGTTACACAACTCACAGGAATCTCCAGCTCCTGGGCTTAGGCGATTCTCTTGCCTCAGCCTCCCGAGTAGCTGGGACTACAAGCGTCCGCCACAACACCCGGCTATTCTTCTGTTTTGCAGTTTGGCCGAGGCCGGGTTTGAACCTGCCGCCTTCGGTATATGGGGCCAGCGTCCTACTCAATGAGCCACAGGCACCGCCCTAAGCTTGGTCTTTTAATAGCTACTGGGGTCCTCGTCATGGGGAACATAGAAAGTGTGGGGAGACAAAAAATTATCAGCATCCTGCATGGGTGACCACATCCCCTTGATGAAGAGCATCTCTAGGGGGGGTCACTTTCAGGTGGAGGTAGTTACAAATATGAACTCTGAAGCCAGACTGCCTGGATTTAAATTCTGGCTATACTAACTTGGGCAGGTGACATTTCTGAGACTTAAGCCAATGAGTTTATATGTACAAAGTTCTCAGAATAGCTACTAGCAAAGACTAGGTGCCCAATATTTTTAGCTAAAATGATTTTTGTTTTTTGAGACAGAGTCTCACTATGGCCCCCTCGGTAGAGTGCCGTGGTGTCACAGCTCACAGCAACCTCAAACTCTTGGGCTTATGCAATTCTTTTGCCCCAGCCCCCCAAGTAGCTGGGACTATAGGTGCCCGCCACATTGCCCAGCTTCTTCTTCTTCTTCTTTTTTTTTTTAAGAGACGGGGTCTCGCTCTTGCTCAGGCTGGTCTTGAACCTGTGAGCTTAGGCAATCCACCTGCCTTACCCTCCCAAGTGCTGGGATTATAGGTGTGAGCCACTGAGCCCGGCGATGAACAGACACTTTTCAAAAGACATGTTGGCAAGGATGTAAAGAAAAAGGGACTCTTATACACTGTTGGTAAAAGTAAATTAGTACAACCTCTATGGAAAACAGTATGGAGATTAATCAAAGCACTAGAACTAGAACTACCATATGATCCAGCAATCTCACTATTGGATATCTAACCAAAGGAAAAGAAATTGATATATAAAAAAAGATACCTGCACTTGTGTATTTATCATAGCCCTACTCACAATAGCAAAGATATGATATGAAATCAACATTATGCATCCATCAACAGAGGAAGAGATAAACAAAATGTGATATATATACAGAACAGAATACTACTCAGCTATAGAAAATAATGAAATCATATCTTTTGTGTGTGTGTGTGTGTGTGAGTAGAGACGGAGTCTCACTTTTTTGCCCTCAGTAGAGTGCCTTGGCGTCACACAGCTCACAGCAACCTCCAACTCCTAGGCTTAGGTGATTCTCTTGCCTCAGCCTCCCGAGTAGCTGGGACTACAGGCGCCCGCCACAATGCCTTGCTATTTTTTTGCTGCAGTTTGGCCAGGGCCAGGTTTGAACCTGCCACCCTCAGCATATGGGGCCAGTGGCCTACTCGATGAGCCACAGGCACCGCCCTGAAATCATGTCTTTTGCAGTACCATGGGATAGAAGAAGTTGAGAATGTGAAACAACACAGACATAGAAAGACAAATATTGGCTCGGCACCTGTGGCTCAACGGGCTAAGGCGCCAGCCACATACGCCTGAGCTAGTGGGTTCGAATCCAGCCCCCGGGCCCGCCAAACAACAATGACGGCTGCACCCAAAAAAAAATGGCCGGGTGTTGTGGCCGGCGCCTGTAGTCCCAGCTACTTGGGAGGTGGAGGCAGGAGACTCGCTTGAGCCCAGGAATTGGAGGTTGCTGTGAGCTGTGATGCCACAGCACTCTATCCAGGGTGATAGCTTGAGGCTCTGTCTCAAAAAAAAAGAAAGACAAATATTGGGGTGGCACCTGTGGCTCAGTGGGTAGGACACTGGCCCCATATGCTGAGGGTGGCAGGTTCAAACCCGGCCCCGGCCAAACTGCAACAAAAAAAATAACAAGGCATTGTGGCGGGCGCCTGTAGTCCGAGCTACTCGGGAGGCTGAGGCAAGAGAATCACCTAAGCCCAGGAGTTGGAGGTTGCTATGGGCTGTCGCCATGGCCCTCTACTAAGGGAAATAAAGTAAGTCTCTGTCTCTTTAAAAAAAACCCAAAAACCCCCCACAAAAGACAAATACTGAATGTTCTCACTTATGACTTAGAGCAAAATAATGTCTACATATGGAAACAGTGTGTGGAATGATGGACAAAAAAAGCCTTGGAGAGGTGGGGGTGCCAGGAGGGAAGTAGATGATGGGGGAATCGCTTGGTGGGTACAATGTGGGTTGCTCTAGTGATATTTACACTGAACGCCCTGACTTCACCACAGTACAATATATCAGTATAGCAAAATTGCACTTGTACCCCATGAATATATAAAAAATAAATCAACAAAAATAAATAAATAAATAAATAAATCAACAGAAGAAAAAAAAACATGACTCTCTCACTCCCGAGTCAGGTCACGCCACCTTACTATAGCTTAAAAAAAGCCACCCTCCTTTACTTAACCTGTTCATTTCAACTGACACTTGCCACCCTCCCTTATCCTGTTCATTTCAACTAACACTTCAAAAAGTCACTGGGATACCAACTCTTCCTGCTCACCCCAACCTTCAGAGCTTTTACTACAAGAGTCCTTTCAAACCCATTTAGTTGGCAGGACAGTGTAGTGGCCAGACACTCTGGCATCTGACTGGTTGTGTCTGAACCTTGGCCAGTTCCATGTCCTATGTATGATCTTGAATACATGATATCATCTCTTTGAGTCCCAGTGTTCTCCTCTGTTAAATAATGCTAATGATATGACTGTGACGAGAAAAGTGCTGATGACATGAGATCAGAAAAGTGCTTATAAAAGAGTACTTAGCACAATCAATGCTCAAAAGTGTTTCCTACTATTACTAATGCCTTACAACAGATTTTTCAGAAACAAGGCTACAAGCTGAGGCCAGATGCAAAAATTCAGAATGTCTGAGCTGGAAGGGACCTCAGATGATAGTATTTATCCCTCCATCATGGGGTCATAAACATAATGCCCCTAGAGGCCACGCAGGTATCAGAAATGCCCAAAGATGGGGGCTGTGGGGGCAGACTGGAACAAATGTGCAGCATTTAAAGGGCATGGCCTATATTTGGCTCCCATGTTATTGTTGCCACTGGGACAACAGGTCTTGAATTGATGTATCTTTTTTTTTTTGAGGCAGAGTCTTACTCTGTTGCCTTGGATAGAATGCTGTAGTGTCATAGCTCACAGTAACCTCAATCTCTTAGTCTTGAGCAATCCTCTTGCCTCAGCCTCCTGAGTAGCTGGGACTACAGGATCCCACCACAATGCCTGGCTAGTTTTTCTGTTTTTATAGAGACGGGGTTTCACTTTTGCTCAAGCTGGTCTGGAAAGCCACCTGCCTCAGCCTCCCAGAGTGCTGGGATTACAGGCATTGAGCCACTGCATCCAACCTGATACATCTTTTTAATTAGGAGATCTCCTGATTAGGAGAAAATTCCTTATTCCTACAGCATCAAATTTCTTTCTTTCTTTCTTTTTTTTTTTTTTAAGAGACAGAGTCTCATTTTGTCGCCCTTGGTAGAGTACCGTGGCATCACAGCTCACAGCAACCTCCAGCACTTGGGCTTAGGCGATTTTCTTGCCTCAGCCTCCCAAGTAGCTGGGACCACAGGCACCCGCCATAAGGCCCAGCTATTTTTTTCTGTTGCAGTTTGACTAGGGCCAGGTTTGAACCTGCCACCCTTGGTATATGGGGCCGGTGCCCTACTCACTGAGCTACAGGCACTGCCCTATCTAATTTATTTCAAAGCACAATAAAACAAAACCAAAGAGCAGGCTTAATAAGGCATGTTTATAGTCAGATTCAGCTCTAGGGAAGCCAGTTCATAGCCTTTGCACTGCCTCATGAAGCTTAGGCCCAGAGAGGTTATGTGACTTGCCTAATGCCACAGTGAGCGAGCCCAGTCTGACTGTTTTTTAAGTAGGCATGGACTCCAGAGACACCCTTCTCACCTGTGTTTGCGTTGCTCCCAATACTGTTGATGGCTGGCGGTACTGAGCTGGATGGGTGGAAGGGCACATGTCCATTTTCCCGGGGTGGCTTGTCCTGCCAGCCTGGTCCTGCCTCCCCAGGACCTAGCTCTGCAGGGCCCCCCCACTCATCTGAGCCCTGGCGTGAGTGGTAGGAGGGCTCTGGCCTGGTGCGGAAGCCACTTGCCAGTCGCTCTTCCAAGTGACTCAGCCAGAGGGCCAGCGCATTACGGTCCTCCAGCGTGGTGGCCGGGTGGATGAGGGCATAAGAGAGCAGTTGGCGGCTCTCCTCGATGAAGGCATTGCTCTCAATCGAGTAGGCCAGCACTTTCTGCAGTAGCCTCATGTACTCCGACTTGGCCTCTGTGTTGCCTGGCTGGAGCAGGGGCAGGTGGGACAGCAGGAGGGATACCACCTTCTCTTTGGATTCCTGCTGCCACTGGCTGACAATGGCTACAGAAGGGAAAAGAGGAAAGGTCAGAAAAGCCAGGGTGGGAGACTCCTATGAACCCAAGAGAGTTGCCGATGGCTTACTACTTCAGCTCTGGTCTCCTCTCCCTTTTTGATTCATGGTCCCCAAGACCTTGTCCCTCATATAGGTGAGAGAAAACATACTGACCCTACTTCCAGAGTAATTTTCCTTGGTTCTATTACTCCTGTTCTCAAAAACCTGCAGTGGCTTCTAATTAGCCAAACTTACTACACTCTGGAATCTAAGCTCCTCTGCTGCTCCCAGACCTGCTCTTTCTGCTTTATTTCCCCAATCCCTTTACCTTCATGGCCTCTACCCTCTCCCCCTGCATCAAAACAACTTCCTTCCTGATTGGGGAAGGCAGTAAAATATAGAAAACCCTGGGCTCTATACTCCCCAACTTACTAACTGGACCTTGGTAAGTCACCTTGAACCTTTCCAAGCATAAAGGACTTCTTTATTTTTAAATAATTTTGGACGAGCTTGGTGCCTGTAGCTCAGTAGCTAAGGCGCTGGCCACATATTGGTGGGTTCGAAACTGGCCTGGGTCTATCAAACAACAACTACAACAACAAAAAAAAACAGCCAGGCTTTGTGGCGGGCACCTGTAGTCCCAGCTACTTGGAAGGCTGAGGCAAGAGAATTGCTTGAGTCCAGGAGTTTGAGGTTGCTATGAACTGTGACACCATGGCACTCTACTGAGGGCAACACAGAGGGACTCTGACTCAAAAATAAATAAATAATTTTAGAGATAATTACAGTACCCAATTCACAGTGCTGCTTTGAGAGTCAATGAGTTAATAAAAGATGGAAAGTGTTTTAGTATTCAGGACATACTTAATAAATGCCTGATGTTATTTTTTAACTGGTCTCTTTGTTTCTAGATTCTCCCTCTCCATTCTATCCCATACATTCAGATGGATTTATCTTCCTAAATCACATCAGGAGGTCACGTTTCTAACCAGGAGTTTACAATGGCAACCAGCACCAAAAGACTCGAGTCTAAGAACTCCTAGCCCAATATCACCTTCATTTCCAGGGTACTTCCCATCTCCTATTCCTCCAGGTAAAGACTCAGCTTAGAATATCCCCACATTCCCTGCTGCTCTCTCCACACTATAGTTATTCAAGCTTCTACACTCAGGCTACGATTCAAAGCTTTACTCTGCAACAACCTCTTTCCTCCTCTACAAATTCTATCTGTGATAGTCTGCCTAAACTTACTGCCCTCCTAGGCGGCGCCTGTGGCTCAGTAGGTAGGGCGCCAACTCCATATACTGAGGGTGGCAGGTTCGAACCCAGCCCAGCCAAACTGCAACAAAAAAATAGCCAGGCGTTGTGGCGGGCACCTGTAGTCCCAGCTACTTGGGAAGCTGAGGCAAGAGAATCACCTAAGCCCAAGAGCTGGAGGTTGTTGTGAGCTGTGACGCCACGGCACTCTATCTACGGCAACAAAGTGAGACTGTCTCTAAAATAAAAACAACAACAACTTGGCTATGGCTCAACGGGCTAAGGCGCCAGCCACGTACACCTGAGCTGGTGGGTTCGAATCCAGCCCAGGCCCGCCAAACAACGACAGCAATCAAAAAATGGCAGGGTGTTGTGTCGGGCGCCTATACTCCCAGCTACTTGGGAGGTGGAGGCAAGAGACTCGCTTGAGCCCAGGAATTGGAGGTTGCTGTGAGCTGTGATGCCACAGCACTTTACCCAGGGTGACAGCTTATGGCTCTGTCTCAAAAAAAAAAACAAAAACAAACAACAACATCTTACTGCCCTCCTCTAGGAAATCTCCCCTCTGGATGTTTCAATGCCATGGTATGGTAAACATGACCTTTCCTCTCTACCATGCCATCCAAGGGCTTGAGTCTGTCCTGTGGTGATAAACCAGGTTTCCCCTCTACCCAGAAGGGAGGTCCCCAAGCATATGGCTCCTGACTGACCATATAAAGATGTTGGGGAAAACCGTTACAGATCTAAACCCTTCGAAACACTTCTGGGACTAGCTAAACAGAATGGAGGATGAAGAAAACAATGATGATAGTGCAAAGGAGAGGGACAAAGAACACCAATACTTGAGAAAAGAGACAACAACTGAGGGCCAAGGCCAACTGTCACTCTTGGCAATTGAGCTCACACCTACCAAGGTGATGATTCACAAGTACCATACAAAAGGGAGTCCTGAGCGATGTGCTAATGGGAGGCGCTGGAAAGGGGCAAGGCTCTAACCAGACAGAGCTAAGACCACAGGGGTAGGTGATGAAAAGAAAACAGGCAGGCTCGGTGTCTGTAGCTCAAGCAGCTAAGGCGCCAGCCACATACACCAGACCTGGAGGGTTTGAATGCAGCCCAGGCCTGCCAAACAACAATGACAACTACAACACCAACAAAAAAATAGCCGTGCGTTGTGGCGGGTGCCTGTAGTCCCAGCTACTTGGGAGGCTGAGGCAAAAGAATTGCTTAAGCCCAGGAGTTGGAAGTTGCTCTGAGCTGTGATGCCACAGCACTATACCCAGAGCAACAGCTTGAGGCTCTGTCTCAAAAAAAAAAAAAAAAAGGAAAAGAAAAGGAACAGGTAGAGATATGGTTTATGCCCCTCTCTACCACCTACTGGCCATGTGGCTCCAGCTAAGTGTGACCACCTCTCTGAGTTCTACTTTCTCCATCAATAAAGTGAAACTCAGAATCATTCCTACTTAGCTTGGCTGCCATGAATTAAGGCCAGCATAAAGTCATTAGCTAACATCAGCTGCCTTTACTAGCATCATGGTTAGTGGCTTCTTCCTTCCAAATACACACAGGTTGTAAAGGCACAAGCCAATCTCCCAACTCAGAAAACAGAGAAGCTGGGAATAGGCATATCATATAGTATAAGAAAAATCTCAGAAATCTAGGTATCTGAGGGTCTTTCAACCTAAGTTCCTTAAGCCTTAAGATTCCAAGGACCTCTGGTCTCCTTTGCCCACATCACAGGCTAGCCACTTGCATAAAAACTTGAGAAATTCCCCTTCGGTATCCCTCCTTCTCTTTTTTTCTTTTTTTATTTTTTGAGACAGAGCCTCAAGCTGTCACCCTGGATAGAATGCCGTGGCATGACAGCTCACAGCAACCTCCAATTCCTGGGCTCAAGCGAGTCTCTTGCCTCCGCCTCCCAAGTAGCTGGGACTGCAGGCGCCCGCCACAACGCCCAGCCACTTTTTGTTGTTGTTGTTGCAACCGTCATTGTTGTTTGGCGGGCCCGGGCTGGATTCGAACCCGCCAGCTCAGGTGTACGTGGCTGGCACCTTAGCCCGCTGAGCCACTGGCGTCAAGCCAACAAAATAACTTTCAACCCAGGATCCTGTATCCAGCTAAACTGAGTTTCATTTATGATGGAGAAATTAAATACTTCAACGACATCCACATGTTGAAGAAATTTGCTATAACTAAACCAGCTCTCCAGGATATTCTTAGACCTATCCTCCACAAGGACCAGCGCAAATCTCCACCACAAAAGTAAACTCACCCAGAAACTATTTATCAAATTTCATCTTCCACAGTGATGAAAGGATTAAAAATGTCCACTGGACTTTCGAAAGATTTATCATTACTTTCAATTAATGTGAATGGTTTAAATTGTCCTCTAAAGAGGCATAGGTTGGCTGACTGGATATAAAAACTCAGGCCAGATACCTGCTGCATACAAGAATCTCACCTTACCTTAAAAGATAAATTTAGACTCAAGGTGAAGGGATGGTCATCTAGATTCCAGGCAAATGGAAAACAGAAAAAAGCAGGTGTTGCAATCTTATTTACAGATACAATAGGCTTTAAACTAACCAAAGTAAAGAAGGATAAAGATGGACATTTCATATTTGTTAAAGGTACCACTCAATATGAAGAGATTTCAATTATTAATATTTATGCACCCAACCAGAATTCACCTCAATTTATAAGAAAAACTCTTATAGACATGGGTAACTTGATATCCTCCAGCTCTACAGTAGCTGGAGATTTTAATATTCCTTTAGCAGTGTTGGACAGATCCTCCAAAAAGAAGCTAAGTAAAGAAATTTTAGATTTAAACTTAACCATTCAATAACTAGATTTAACAGACATCTACAGAACATTTCATCCTAATAAGATTGAATACACATTCTTCTCAGCACTCCATGGAACATACTCCAAAATAGATCACATCTTAGGTCACAAGTCTAATCTCAGCAAATTTAAAACAATAGAAATTATTCCTTGCGTCTTCTCGGACCATCATGGAATAAAATTTGAACTCAATAACAACAGGAATCTGCATACTCATACAAAAACACGGAAGCTAAATAACCTTATGCTGAAGGATAGCTGGGTCATAGACAAGATTAAGAAGGAAATTACCAAATTTTTGGAACAAAATCACAATGAAGACATGAATTATCAGAATCTCTGGGATCCTGCAAAGGCAGTCCTAAGAG
>CAUYRH010017687.1:0-17917 GCA_963574655.1 Perodicticus potto
TTTTTTTTTTTTTGAGACAGAGCCTCAAGCTGTCACCCTGGGTCGAGTGCTATGGCATCACAGCTCACAGCAACCTCCAATTCCTGGGCTCAAGCGAGTCTCTTGCCTCCGCCTCCCAAGTAGCTGGGACTACAGGCTACAACGCCCGGCCATTTTTTGGTTGCAGCCGTCATTGTTGTTTGGCGGGCCCAGGCTGGATTCGAACCCGCCAGCTCAGGTGTACGTGGCCGGTGCCTTAGCCCGTTGAGCCACAGGCGCCGAGCCTGGAACTAGGTTTGGGGTCTGAAATTGTCTCCCAGTCCAGTGCTGCACAGGCATCAGTCACCAGATGTCCCACTGTCATGATAAGGCAGAACTGTCATATAGGATGCTGGCAGTCTTGTGACTTAGAGGCTGAAAGAGTGTTGGAAGCTCTTTGAACAGCAGCGTATGAGGTACTTCCACTGGAGATTTGCCATCCTCAGAGGCATAGAAGATATCATGTGATGAAGAAGTTAGAGGAGTATGGAAGAAGATTATAAAATTGTGGAAACAAAGTCACTGAAATTTCAAGTGATGTTACAAGGGTCTTTCCTGGCTTGTAGCTGTAGGAAGCAATGCTTGTTTTCTAATTTGCTGGGGCATTGGTCATTTAGTTTTAGGTTTATGCAACCCACTGGTCTTTCAGGGCCTTTTTTTTTTTTTTTTTTTTTTTTGAGACAGAATCTCACTATGTCACCCTTGGTAGAGTGCTCTGGCATCACAGCTCACAACAATCTCACTCTTGGGCTTAAATGATTCTTTTGCCTCAACCTCCCAAGTAGCTGGGACTACAAGCGCCTGCCACAATGCCCGACTATTTTTTTTTTTTTTTTTTTTGTAGAGACAGTCTCATTTTATCGCCCTCGGTAGAGTGCCGTGGCATCACACAGCTCACAGCAACCTCCATCTCCTGGGCTTAGGCGATTCTCTTGCCTCAGCCTCCCAAGTAGCTGGGACTACAGGCGCCCGCCACAACACCCAGCTATTTTTCTGTTTTGTAGTTCAGCCGAGGCCGGGTTTGAACCCGCCACCTTCGGTATATGGGGCCGGCGCCCTACTCACTGAGCCACGGGCACCGCCCAATGCCCAGCTATTTTTGTTGTTCTTATAGATATCATTGTTGTTTGGCAGGCCTGGGCTGGGTGCAAACCCACCAGCCTGGGTGTATGTAGCCAGCACCCTAACCGCTGAGCTACAGGCACTGAGCCTCAGGGCCATTCATTTTATGCCCAAGTATATTCTGTATTTAATCAAAATAAATAGAAGGGAAGGCAGTGTGCTAGACAGACCACTGATGCAAAGGTAAAGAGCTGAGTCCTGGCCTTGGTTCTTAATTTGGCCAGGCTCTCACTTTCTCTCAGCCCAGGTTATACCTGCTGTCACAACAACTTTGTAAGGATCTAATACACACACACACACACAACATGTAACACACATACACACATGTAAGGACTTTAAATGTAAATGTAACGTCTTTAAGGTTTAATGTTACAGTACAGTCGCTAACATTGTTTTTCCAAGAACTTTTGGCTAATAGTTTGTATTTCTCCAGGTGTCCCATTTTCTCTCATGAAGAGGAACTTATGTTTAACTGTTGAAAAACTAAGGTGTAAAAATGCTAAATGACGTGACCTATCATGAATCAGTTGACAGAAGAGCCCAATTTGGCTTCAGGCCACTAGACTTCAGTCTGCAGTCCTCCTCTTCAACAGCAGCCAAGTCAGTCTGCTGCGTGCTGCTGAGACACCACTGCAGGATACATCATGGAATTGGAGGGTCCATATCGCATCCATTCTGCCAGTCTGATTTTGGGAAAGATGGAGGAAGTAGCCTAAGTTGTAGGGAGGCTCTGTGCTGGGATTTTGGACCTTGATGGAATGAAAGTGGAGGAGTAAGGGCCCATGCAAGCATTTAGGGAGGGAGTTGGGTGGTTATCAATTTTTAGAGAGAAAGGAGGTGTATTAAAGTTTTTTTCTTTCAAGGCTTCCTACATCAATACAAACTAAATTGCTACATTAGCCTCAGAACAGTACTTCATTCTCTTCCATTATATGGAATGCCGTCTGAGTGCTGTGGCTCAGGTGAGATGGAACTCAGCTGATAACCTTAGCTCCTTCTTTGAAAGGGTAATTAGATAATTGACTAGGAAAAAAAAATCTGTTTAATCTAGTGCAGTGGTTCTCAAAACAGGAACCTAGACTGGTAGGTAGCATTACCTGGGGACTCACTGGAAATGCACATTCTTAGTCCCTCCCTGGACCCACTAAGTTAGAAACTGTGTGTTTTATGTGCATATGTTGTAATAAGCTCTTTGGGTGATTGTGACACACACTAAAGTTTGAGAACCACTGCTTTGAAAGATGTGTCTGCTATTAAACACCCTCAATAACAGTGATTTTTGTAATGTCAAGTATTTTAGTCAACATTCACATTTCCCTCTCTTTTCTTTTTAGTTTGTTTGAATCCAAATAAGGGCCTACATTCCATTGGCTGGTAGGTTTCTTAAAAGCTTTGATCTAAAGTTCTCTCTTCTTCCTACCCCACCCCACTCTCCCCTTCCTTCCTTCCTTCCTTCCTTCCTTCCTTCCTCCCTCCCTCCTTCCCTTCCTCCCTTCCTTCCTCTCTCTTTGTCTTTCTGTACCTTTTCTTGTAACGTATTTGTTGCAGCATCTCCTACAGGTCTCTATTTTGCTAACTCCATCCTATCATATTCGTTAATGCTCCTCTGTCCCCTGCTTTCTGAATAGCAGTAATTGGATCTATAAGCCTGATCATATGCAGATATTTTGGCAAAAATACTCCACAGTGGGCTGGGCATAGTGGCTCATGCCTGTAATCCCAGCACTCTGGGAGGCTGAGGCAGGAAGATTGCTTGATATCAGGAGTTCAAGACCAGCCTGAGCAAGTGTGAGACCTTATCTCTACTAAAAAAAGAAAAACTAGACAGGTGTAGGGAACACCTATAGTCCCAGCTACTGGGGAGGCTGAGGGAAGAGGATCGCCTGAGCCCAGGAGTTTGAGGTTGCTGTAAGCTATGATATCATGGTGACAGAGTGACAAAAAAAAAAAAAATGCTCCACAGTGTATGTACTTCCTACTTCCATTAGGAAGTACAGTGTTAACCTTGTCTCTCTTCTTATGATGTTATCAGCCCTTGATAATCCCTTATTTTATGTAGGGTTACTACATGGTAATGTTGTATATCTATCATTTCTTCCTTATTAGCTGCAGAGAACTTGCATATGAACAGCATAATAGATCTTGATCGGAACTTCTTTGAATTTTAAAATGTTATCTACATTTTGGCTTCCATGACCTACATCTCTAAGCCCCTTCCAGTGAAAGATTATTCTCACAGGAAATCTCTAAATACATAAATGTCATAATGACTTTCCTAATGTCAATGCTCTTCTCCTTGCTCCCTTCTAACTTACCATAAAAAAGTGTTAGATAAAAGCTCAATAGATAATCAAGTGTTTCCTTAGTCAGGGAGAGAATCAAACTCACTGAGTAATATTGCCAGTACCATCCGGCCTGAAACAGGAGCAGCAGCTACATGCCTATTGGCTGGGAAAGATTTTACACCCCTTGTTTGGTAATATGAGCATATACCATGTTCATTTATTCTATCTACCATAAATTCAAATATGATCAATCTGTAGATAATGGAAATAATTTGTAAAAATCAAATGAGGGAAGGGAAGAGGCCATCAGGTGACGTAAGGGGTAATTTTTATCAAATTCAGGGGTTTCCTCTCTCCAAGTGTAAGTGTTTTAGCCAGGGGTAAAATCAGAATGAGAAAATACAGAGTTGAGAATGAGTTTCCTCAGAAGTGACATTCGGAGAATTAGCACTGGATTAATGCTGAAAGGTCCTGGAAGGGTGTCCCACAAAAGGGAGCCAGTTAGAGACATTTGAGGCGAACAAAAGCAAGGAGTCACAACCTTAACCCATTGTGCTCATTGTCTGTGAGCAATCCTAGATGCAGCAGGCAGGATCTGGAAGCAGCACAGAACCAGGGGCTTAGAAGAGCCAGCTTCTGGTTTTGCCACAGTTATTTACTAGCCAGCTGTCCTTGGATAGGTCAGTTAATCACTCTAGACTCCAGTCTGTCTGTCAAATCAGACAAAGACTCCTTCTAGCTCTAAACATTTACAAAGATCTGCAAGACTCCCCATGCTGTCCACTGTTGTGGCAGGCTCTTCCAATGTGCCCCTTTGTGCCCTGAGAGAATACAGGCGGGCAGCCTTTCCCCAGGCCCCTCTGCTGGAGGAAAGGGGAAACCTAGCTACCACAGAGCTGTCACATCAGCTCCACACTAAAGACCCCCCACTCTAAACTCTCCTACCCACTTCCTAGTAGTACTTTACAGGCACGAGTTACTTGTTTGTATCATGTATTGTATTGTATCCTTTTTCACTTTGTTCTCCATGCTGTACATCTACAAGTGTGTCTATCCTGTACAATGCAAGCTTTTGAAGGTAGATGTTGACTTACTTGGTGGCCCTCCACCCCGTCCCCCTTACCTGCCCTAGCCATGAATGGGGAGCACTTAGATGCTGCTGGTGAGAGTGTAGGTGACTGCCTCTCTGTGTTGTCCTCTGCTTCTATCCCATGACTGAATGGTTAGCTTCTTGCATGTGCTCCACACATCTGCTCTTTTTTCTCCAAAGTTGAGGTCATCACCAAGCCCTGCTTTGCTTCTCAGATTCTTCTCAAATCTGTCTATCAGGCCACTCCATCTCCACTGCCATTCTTTGGTATAAAACAATCAAAATCTCTTACCTGAATTCCTGCAGTAGCCTCCTAACTGATTTCCCTGATTTTATTTTTTCTTCTAGTTTTTCACAGAAGCTAGAGTGACCTTTAAAAATCCTAAATATAATTACATCATTTCCCTACTTATTACGACATCCACCGTTTCCCATTGCTTTTAGGGTGAAGATGCAAATCCCTGCCCAGGTCTGAGGGCCCTGGCAGTTTGGTCTCCTCCCTCTTCCAGCCTCTTCTGATGTCACCTTCCCTCTTGCCAGCTGTGCCTCAGCACACTGTGCTTTCTGTTTCTTGGTCACAAGGGCATGTGCTCTAAGGAGTACTAATTGGTACTAAATATGCCCTCTTCCCAGGCTTGGCACCTGTAGCTCAGTGGCTAAGGTGCCAGCCACATGTACCAGGGCTGGTGGGTTCGAACCTGGCCTGGGCCTGCGGAACAATGACAACAACAACAAAAATAGCTGGGCATTGTGGAGGGCACCCAGGCAAGAGCTGGGAGGCTGAGGCAAGAGAATCCCTTAAGCCCAAGAGTCTGAGGCTGCTATAAGCTGTGACACCAGGGCACCCTACCAAGGGTGACATAGTGAGACACCGTCTAAAAAAAACAAAAAAATTTCCTTACCCAGAGCTTTGCATAGGCTCCTTTGTCAACCAGGTTCAGCTTAAATTTATCTCCTTACCAAGACTTTCCCTGACTATTGCATCTAAATTAGTCTTCCTCCCGCAACTGTTACTCTCCATCATATTATCCTCTTTGTTTTCATCAAAGTCTTTATACCTGTCTGATAATTTTTTGTTTATTGATTTGTTTTTGGTAAACTCCGTGAAAGGAGGGAGCAATTTTCCTTGTTTCCATTTTTTCCCAAACACTTAGTACAAAGTCTGGTACCTGGCGGGTACTCAGTAAATCTTACTGGATAAATTAATGAATTTGTGCTCACAAACAAGGAACTCATTGTGCTGGAAGAGTGGCAGAGTGAGAAGAAACTGGACAGGTCAATAAAGGTCAAACCAAGAAGGTTCTTCATTGCCAAACTGAGGCGTTCAGATCTTACACTCTGGGGAATGGGGTGTCACTGATGTCATTATAGAAGAGAGACATAATGTTTGAGGAAGGTTGGTTTAGCAGTTATGCATGGTCATATTACAGAGAGAAAATCAGAAGGTTTTAGGAAAATCCATGATGTAAAAGGATTAACAGAGTGCATTTGGTCCAGTAAGTGACCATTATCACTAAGCACCACGGGCAGGTATCAGACAAAAGGGCAAGATCATTAAACTATCTTTCTACCTCAAAATAATTCATCCTAGACCCTATCATCATATACTTTGCCTTCCCCATTTGTCAAACTTCCACTCACATGCAGTGATTCTTGGGGATGTCATGTCCAGGTTGGCCCAGCATATTTCTAGAACTGGGTTCTCACAGGCCTTTTAATTTCCACATCTGAAGGCCTCTTTTTCCCATCCAACAATTCCTTACATTTCCCATCCAATTAATTCCTTGAATGCCATTTATTTACTGAAGCTTCCTTTTGAAGTTCCCACTCCCCTTGGTGGTTGTGAGGGTGGTTCTCCTACGTGGTGGCCAGTCTGTCTCAAGTCCCTTCCCTGGTGGTTGTGAGATGGTTCTCCTACGTGGTGGCCAGTCCATCTCAAGTCCCTTCCCTGGCTCTTCTTCTCCTCACCACACAACGTTCCGGCTCTTTATCCCCTTTCTTTCTTCTTTCCTTCTTGTTCTGCACATCATCTCTTGGGGAATGGGTCTGGTTTGATCTCTCTCCTCAATTTCAGACCTGTAAGTCCCAATGCTTGGTAGAAACTCCCCAGGGATGCTCTGCTGCTTCCCAAACCCAGAGTCTCCACATTACAGTCAGCTTCTCCTCCTAAACCTTTCCCAGCAGTTCTCTTTCTGCAAATTACTTCACTTTTTCCTATGCACCCTTGCTGGGAGCCTCCTGGTCAGCTGGAATTTATTTTTTCACCCTTGTTTTCCATATTCTGTAGTAGTTGCCGCCTCATCTTTTCTTTTTTTAAAAAAATTGTAAAAGCACCTTGTGCTTGTTTTTAAACTTTCCGAAAAACACAAAGTAAAAAAAATAAACAAAACTGGACATACCTTGTCCTGCTTCATTTCCTCCCCCAGTCTCACTCCCTTGATTTTAGCTCTGGAATAGCCTGACACACCAGGCCTTGTTTCTCTTTTCCATCTGCACTGCCATTGTCTGGACTAATGGAATGATTTTCCTTCTGGTCTCCTTTGACTTTTCCTTTCAGTTCAGCTCAACAAACATTTAGGAGTGCCTTTTACAGTTCCACACTGGATCCTAGGGGTACAAAAACAGATAATATAGTTAAAGCTCTCCACACTTCAGAGCTGTTTTGGATAAGTTCAGATAAGCTGTTTGGATAAGTTACTTAATATCTCTGACCTTTATTTCCTTATCTCTAACATGAAACTAATACCATTACCTTCTTCATGGGGTTAAGTGAGGATTAGTGAGATGATACATATAAAACTCCTTGCATAGTACTTAGTATCATGCTCCATAGATATCTGGGACAACAATGATGATAATCTTTTCATTGAAGGAGCTTAAAGTTTTTTGTTTTGTTTGTTTGTCTATTTTTGCTCATAATATCATGACAAATTAATAGTTTAGTGGAGAGACTTGAAGCATAAGAATTCTCTCTAGGCAAAGACAGATAGGAAAACACTTTCGGAAAAGGGAAACAATCAGTTTCATTAAAATTAAAAGGATAAGGAAGATTGTTGGGAGACTGAGAGGGAAGAGTTTGGACTTTGTCTTCTAAGATAATAATTGCCAAAGTGTCTTCTAAGATAATAATTGCCAAAGAACATGTATATCAGTCTTGATTGGGGTACTTGCTCAAAATGTGGATGTAAGCTGTACACAGTGGCTCCTTCCTATAATCCCAGCACCCTTAATAAGCTCAGGTGTTTTGAGACTAGCATGAGCAAGAGCGAAACCCCATCTCTACTAAAATTAGAAAAATTAGGGGCAGCGCCTGTGGCTCAGGAGTAGGGCGCCGACCCCATATACCAAGGGTGGTGGGTTCGAACCCGGCCCTGGCCAAACTGCAACAAAAACATAGCCGGGTGTTGTGGAAGGCACCTGTAGTCCCAGCTACTCAGGAGACTGAGGCAATAGAATTGCCTAAGCCCAAGAGCCGGACGTTGTTGTGAGCTGTGACACCACGGCACTGTACCCAGGGTGACAGCTTGAGGCTCTATCTCAAAAAAAAAAAAAAAAAAGAAAGAAAAAAAATTAGAAAAGTTAGTTGGGCATTGGGCAGGCGTCCAGCAGGTACTTGTTGTCTCAACTATTTAGGAGGCTGAGGAAAGAGGATCACTTGAGCCCAGGAGTTTGAGGTTGCTGTGAGCTATGATGACGCCATGGCACTCTACCCAGGGTAACAAAGTAAGACTCTGTCTCAAAAAAAAAAAGCAAATTTAGTGGCCTCAACTTTCAAGCCAGTTGATAATTCACAGAGTGGAACATCGTACACCAGAGAAATAGACAAACTACTATGCATCAAGACAGATAAGCCTCAAACAATACTGAGTGTAAAATGCAATATTAACACATTTAGTAAGAGTCAAAATGCAATAGAAGTAACAAACAGGAAAAACTAAAACTGATGAAAATCAAAGGATGTAGCAATACAAACCACTGTAGTGGTTAACTGGAAGAGAGGAGAAGAGTGCTGAGTTTTTTCTTTTTTTTTTAGGCGGAGTCTCACTATGTCACCCTCCGTAGAGTGCTGTGGTGTCACAGCTCACAGCAACCTCAAACTCTTGGATTTAAGTGATTCTCTTGCCTCAGGCTCCCAAGTAGCTGGGACTACAGGTGCCCTCCATGACACCCAGCTATTTTTGTTGTTGTTGTTGCAGTTGTCATTATTGTTTTAGCTGGCCCAGGCCAGGTTTGAACTCCCCAGCACCAGTATGTGGCCAGCACCCTACCCACTGAGCTATGGGTGCTGCTCTACCTATATACTTTTTATTTACAATGTATTTCACAAGAAAAAAAAAGGAAGTATCAGGACACTCTTCCAGAGACTGACCTTTTTCACTTAAATCTCTTTGAGTTATACTGAGCAGGGAGTGGAAGCAATCCGAGTGCTAGAGCCTTATACAGACACCAGGTCAATCCCCTTCCTTCTCTCTTTGTCACACATTCTCTCTCTCTCTCTCTCTCTCTCACACACACACACTTTTTCATTTTTCCAAACAAACCAAAAACACCCTCCCTGTTGTGTATCAATTAGTGCAAATAAATGTCTAGAAGACTATAGGTCCACTCTTCTATAACATCAATAATGCTCGTGTAAATGTTTTTTTGTTTCCCAGAAAAAAATGTTTATACATTTTAGATTATTTCCATAGAGTGTGAACATTTTTACAACTCTCATTAATTGCTGCCAAAATCATAAGAGGTTGCACCAATTTGCAATGTTACCAGCAATAAATGACTACTAGGTGTTTCACAGCACCCTCCTCCTTCAAAAACAATTTTGCTAATTTAATAGACATGACTCTTATAAATTGTTTTTATTTGTATTTCTTTGACTACCAGTGAGGTTGAACATTTTTTCATATGTTAGCTCCTTTCTTGTATTTCTTCTATCATCGGTCAAAACATGACCATTTGATTTTGAGGAAGTCACTTTTTTTTTTTTTTTTTTTGGTGGCTTCCTTCTCCCTGCCTGTTTCATTAATTTTTACTTCTTAAGTTATATATGTTCATTTATAGAAATATCAGTAAACGGCTCGGCGCCTGTGGCTCAGCGGGCTAAGGCGCCAGCCACGTACACCTGAGCTGGCGGGTTCGAATCCAGCCCGGGCCCGCCAAACAACAGTGACGGCTGCAACCAAAAAATGGCCGGGTGTTGTGGCGGGTGCCTGTAGTCCCAGCTACTTGGGAGGCGGAGGCAGGAGACTCGCTTGAGCCCAGGAATTAGAGGTTGCTGTGAGCTGTGATGCCACAGCACTCTATCCAGGGTGACAGCTTGAGGCTCTGTCTCAAAAAAAAAAAAAAAAAAACAAAAAAAACTAGGTGGGCAGATCTTAGGAAAGGCAATCTGGATGCCCGTATTTCTGCAGAGTGAAGACCCAGGGGTGCTGTGACCCTGAAGGGAGGCTGCAGCAGGCTTTCTCCTGCCCCTGCTCACTCAGTACTCTTAAGTCACTAAGACAGAGGCATCAAAGGGACATTCATTCACAAAACATGTAGATAATACTAAGTGGGCGGGGATATCTGGTATGCTGGAATACAAAATCTAGATTGAAGGTATGTAGTATGTCATAAGGATGAACCAAGGGTAAACAGTAGTCAATGGGAAATTCAAGCTCCTATAATTAGGATAGGAAACAGAAAAGCTGGACCCCCTGATGGCAAGCAGCCCATGGAAAAGGGAGCTGGGCATTGCATGAGCACACAGCAGATCATGATGAGCAGTGGTTCTCGTGTGGGGTGCTTTTGTTCCCCTACGAGACCTCTGGAAATGTCCAGAAACAATTTTAGTTATTGCAATTGGGGTGGAAGGTGGTGGGGGCACATTACCGCATTAATTGGGGCCAGGGATGCTAGTGAGCATCGTTCCAAGCACAGGACAACGCCCCACAACAGGTATCCAGCACCAAATGTTGGAAGACTAAAACGAACTCACAATACACTGACAGTTGCATAGGCAAGGAATTGGGGAAAGGAGAGGCTTGAGCTGTCTGGATCGAAATTAAGGGCTAGTCTTTGATCACTGTCCTGGTTGAACTATATCCGTGTAACCTCTAGTTGTGATCATCAGTTTTAAGAGGGACATAGATAAATGGTGTGTTCATACAGCAGAGCGGAGTTAATAGACTGCAGGAAAGTCTGAAACCTGTATTGCAGGAGAAACAGTAAGAGAAAATGAATAGAAGATTTTCACAGGGTATGGGGTGGGACGCGGGCAGGCGCTCTCAGGGAGGAAGAAGTGCGTTTTTCCATGCTGCTCCGGAGGGCCAAACTGAGCTTACAGCATAGAACGTAACGAGTTCATCATAACTGCCAATGTTATCATTGCAACTATTTTCATTATATATCGAGCTTACATATTCTACAATCGCACATCATATGATTGTTGTATTATACAAAAGATAATTATAAAACCAATAATACACATTAAGTTTTTAGCTATTATTGATACTCAGCCTACGAAAAGAGGAACCTCACTCTCCCTACTGACGCACATATTTCAAGCCTGAGGGTGGAATCTCTTCGTAGGGATGGTGCCTCTATTCTGTCAGAGAAATTTTATAGAGGATTCCTTACTGGATAGGAGAACTTCTAGATTATCTCTGGGTTTCTCTGAGTTGGAATAGCAGGACTTCAGAACTTGAGCTGGGCCTATTTCATATATAGCCGGTTCCCTCGCATAAGCATTTAAAGTAAGCGTTGAGCTTTAAAGAAACTATGAAGATACAGTCTTCTTATCTGCACACACACCAAATTCTAAATTGTATCAGAATGCCAAATATTAGTACAGTCCAAACACATGTTAATAAGCCCGGCCAGTTGGAACAAAATAAACCAAAAGACAGCAATGTTTACAAAAGCAATGTAATTGCTCCAAATTATCTGAAATTTTGACCATCATGTGAGCCAGTAGATAAACCACGGCCAAAATATACTTGTGAAAAAAAAAAAAAATGAAGCTAAAGGGTAAGAATGGGAACAATGTCCTTTTCTAAAAAGAGCATCCTCAGGACAGCTTAAATTCACTTGGTGAAGCAATTATTGGCATGCTTTGGGTGTATTCAGGAACTCATTTTTACCCAGTAAGTTTTATTGCATGCCACTAAGAGAAAGATACTAATTTCTATACACACAATTACCCACATTTCTTCAATTACACTGGTTTGATTCTTGTGTGAAATTACCAGCCAGATAAAAACTGTCTTCTTTCATCAACATCAAGGCTTATTATAAGAAAACAGCTTTAATTATTTTTTTGAAAGAGTCTCACTTTGTCTCCCTTACTAGAGGGCCGTGGTGTCTCATCTCACAGCAACCTCAGACTCCTGGGCTCAAGTGATTCTCTTGCCTCAGCCTCCTGAATAGCTGGGACTCCAGGTTCCTGCCACAATGCCGGGCTATTTTTAGAGACGGGGTCTAGCTGTTGCTCAGGTTGGAACAGCTCTAATGTTTTGAGACATAATATAGCATACTGGCACTAATTTCCCCAAATCATACTTAGAACATTTTTATTAAAAAGTTCTATTAAAAAGAATATGAATAGGAGAACAGGCATTGCCTAATACTTTAAAAGTAGGCATATGAAGTGTTTTAAGGTCCCCAGGAAGTAAGAAAAGGAATAGAATAAAAGAAAGAAACCTTTGTAGCCTGTGGTACCTTACCTCAAGCAAGAAAGTGGAGAGTTCTCACTTGGTGTCCCTCAGTAGAGAAGCCCCCAGATTCTGAAATAATCATTCCTAACTATAATAAATAAAAGACCTGCCAGGCTTGAAACTGTCACAGAAACATGAGAACTGAAATTCTTAAAACTCTCCTGCTTCGGGTTTAACTCTCACTTTGAAACTAAATAACTGTTGTCAAACAATCACTGATTTTAAAGAAAAAGTTTGCCCTTGATTTTTCATCCCTAGTGTCCCATATAAGGTGGCCCAGTTTGTTTAGCTCTCTAGAAACAAAATGTGAGATAGACCAATTAGGGCCCCAAGGGACACGCCCATTTATGGGCACAGACCACACCTGTCATTCTTACAAAAGTCGCCACTGATGGGAAGGATTATCTGTGCAAAACCCATAATTACTACTGAAAAAAAAATCAGGGCACACATTCTAAAGACTTCCGGTCAGAGCACCATATTCGCAGATTAAGGAAGATTATAAAATTAGTCCTGAGGACAAGTGCCAAGGGAAAGTCAAGAGGAAGAAAGAACGGGTGGAATTGCCTTGCAAATCTGCCAAGAACCACTAAGATATCTGTCCATAAAATTATAGTTTTTCATGGGGTGTTACATATATTGTCTTTGTTAATCCTGATGTTTCTATAAACTCAGCATATGACATTTTTTTTTAAAGTTGGTCCAGTGAACTAATTCAAGTTTTCAGAATATGGAAAATTCCCTCCCCAAATAGGGAAAACAAAAACCAAACAAAAGACAGTGTGGGAAACAAAATCAAACAAAATAACAGTCCCTGAAAAGAAAGTAAAAACAAAACAAACGACAACAAGCAACACGAACAAAAAAAAAAAAGAGAAGGAAATGAAATGAAACTAAGGCCTTCTGCTAGTATATAATATAAATAAAAGGGGGTTGCACAAAGTTGGTTATATGCAGCTGCTGATTTTTAGGGGACGCCAGGAGAAGTCCAGGGCCCAATGACACAACCCTTTGCATTTGCAGGAGGGCGGGGGAGGCAGACCAGTGACTCAGATTTAGTGACCAGTCAGCAGCTGGAGGTCTTCACCTTTATCTCCTTGAAGAAGGAAGCAGTTTCACCCTCGATAATTGGCTGCAGCAAAGGGCTTCTCCGCTTGCTGGAGGGGGAACCCTGCGACAGGTGTTAACAAGGAGGTTACATTGGGAAACTTGCTCTTTCCCTCCAGCTCTCAGCTCCTCTGGCCTCATCAGCCATTTACTGTTGTCATTTAGCCACATATTCCAGCCCCACCAACACTCCCAGGACAGCGTCAAGCACAGTACTCCTCAGAGTCACTGCCTCCCTTCAGAGCCCACACACACAAGAGGTCAGGTCAAGTCAGAGCGGGGACAGCACGTGAGTACTGTGGCCGAACACTCAGGAGAAATGTGAGGAGAAATCCTGCCTCCTCCCTCCCAGGCACGGTCACTGCAGGGCCCATTAGCCGAAATCAGCTGAGGAGAATAAGGACAGAGGCCCTCTGCCCTCCCGGAGCACCTACACCCCATTCAGGGACTTCAAGGGTTCTGAATTAGAGAATGAAAGGAATTCCTCGGGAAACTTCCAGAAGAGTAAATTTCTTCAAATACACCTGCCTAACGTTATGGATCCTCCCTTCTTCATAAAAACAAGTACACTGTTAAAGAAATACAAAGGCCGTCTCCTAGGTAGGCCTAGAAATAAGCAAGATTTCAGGTGGGGCCAGATAGACGCTGCAGCTGAAGGGAACATGTATTTCAAGAGCAACGTCTGAGGCAGGCTGGGTCTACTTGTGAAAAAGCCTCAAAGCCAGCAGAGCTGAGAGCCCCAGAACAGAGGCGAATGCTTCCCCAACAGATGGCCGGGGCGTTACGACCCACTTGCAAGCTGGGCAGAAATGCCGAGACTGGGAAAGGGAGAACAGGTGGCCGGGCCAAAAGGCTTTCCCACAGCTGAAGGCATGTTGCTGTTCCTTGCTCTCGACAAAGTCCAGTTCCAGGGGCCCAAAGCAGCTAAGTCCAAGGACGGTGGCCACCAAGAGCAACTGTTCAACTATCAACTTCCTTCCCTAGACTTTCCCACACCCTCCCGGAAGAGGGGCCTGAGTCTTGAGTTCCCTAGAGGATTTCTCCCTGGATCTGATGGGGAGATACTAACAGAGGGCCTTGGGACCAGAGGGGTGCTCTCTGGACTAAAGGGGCCTGGAGAGAGCAGGCCCCTCGTCCTCCTGGGGCCCTGTCCCTGGCCAGCACATATCAGATGGATGTGGCCAAAGCATGTCTCTCAGAAGTGAAAACAATTCTATCAGCTTTAGATTTGTTCGTTTTTGGCAAGTCTTTGGTAAGATTCCTCAAGCTGGTGGGTCATGGGTATTAATGACTGATGCAGCTGGTAAAGCCTATTCTTTAACGAGAAAGCAGGTTAGCGGCCGATTAATCTACCCAGGGCCCATTCAAGCAGAAAGGGTTTCTATCAGCAACAGAAAGGCATTTTACTCACAATGATGGGGATGGTGTTGACTCGGGACAGGATCTGTTTAACCAGCCGGTACCTGTCATATAGCGGCTTCATAACCTGACGTTCGTTCTTTGTTACCTGAAAAGCAAGAACAAGAGCGCTGAGAAGCTTCCCCTGGGATCACGCGCGCAGCTGTGCAAGCATCATGCTCTCAGCCCTGTGGTCCTTGAGAAAACACTCTACGCCTTGCAACTTAAGTCTTCCCAGTCTCACAAAATTTACTTAAACTGATAATTATTCAATAAATATTTAAAATACCTACTTCCGCTTATGATCAGTGGAAATGACTTCACTGGTAATCCTGCTTTTTCTGAATCAAAGCTATAATCACTCTCAGACCCCTGCTTAAAACTCCAGGCTCAGTGTTTCCAGATTACTATTTTCTGGGTCCAGGGAAGAAGCAAGTCTGCGTTTCTATTAGAATACTTATCAGGTAGTTCTGTAATCATGTGATTTACTTGTCTTTCTCCCCCATGACATTGTTGTGTTTTTAAAAAACAAGATTCGGGCTCGGTGCCTGTGGCTCAACGGGCTAAGGCACCAGCCACATACACCTGAGCTGGCAGGTTCGAATCCAGCCTGGGCCCGCCAAACAACAATGACGGCTGCAACCAAAAGAAAAAAAATAGCTGGGCGTTGTGGCAGGCACCTGTAGTCCCAGCTACTTGGGAGACTGAGGCAAGAGAATTGCTTAAGCCCAAGAGTTTGAGGTTGCTGTGAGCTATGACACCACAACACTCTCCAGAGGGCAACATGGTGATACTCTGTTTCAAAAAAAATACTGTAGTAGTCATTAATGAAAGTCAACACAGGACTGAATTCACTCCTCCAGCAAACATTTACTCATGACTCACTGTTGTGAATAGACTTGAGTGCAATATGGTCTCTACCCTTGAAGAGCTCACAGGCCAGGAAACCAATGATCAGCGAGCGTACAGTGTGAGGAGATAGAGGTCAACAGGAGAAGCTATAGAAGGAGGGCAGAGGAGACCCAGAAAGACTTCTGAGAAGAAACTATACCTCTTGCTGAAGTCTGAGGGAAAATCAAGATTCAGTCTGAAAGGAAAGAGAAACAGCAATGTGGGTGAAAAAGTGTCCAGAGCCTGTGGGTTTGTAGCAGCCTCATAAAGTCAAGGCCTGCAGGCGTGGATGGAGCAACAGGGCCTGCGGGGGAGGGAAGGCCACTTCTCAGAGGGCCTCCTGTGCAGAAGGCCACATCGCTGACTGAGCCCTTATCCACTCTCCACTTTGTCCTTATAGAAAAAACAAAACAAGGAACAACAAGAAGGAAAAATTGGATCAGCCAAGAAGGATGTGTTGAAGTTGGCAGATCATCAAGGACGGTAACTACCATGGCGTCCAGTGCTTTGATGAAACCTCAGATGCGTGGCCTCCTGGCAGGCGCCTGCGGTTTCGCCTTGTCAAAGCGTTCACTGTATCCCTGGGGGTAGTTTGCTGTGGCTGAACCAAGAGAGAAGGCATATCCAGGGTTCTACAGAAATTATGATTCTATGAAAGATTTTGAGAAGAGGAAGGCTGGTGTCTTTCAGAGTGCAAAGTGATTTCGGAATATAAAGAATTTCTTTGAGCTGATTTACATAGAAGTTTGCCTGTGCTCCTGAGCTATGAATATGAGGGCTGGGGAATAGCTTCTCCTAATAAATAAACAATTAAAAGAAAGGAAGGAAGGGAAAGAAGGAAAGGAAGGAAAGAAAGGAAAAAAGGAAGGTAGGGAAGGAGGGAGGGAGGGAGGGAGGGAGGGAGGGAGGAAGGAGGGAGGGAGGAGGGAGGAAAGCTCTCTGCTAAGTATGTTTCCTATGGTCCCTTGTACTTAGGTGCAGCTGTGACAATGTTCCTGCAAAAGTGAAAATGTTCTTGGAGTTTCTAGAAATATTCCACCTTCCTGAACAAGATGCCACCCTCCCTTCTCACCCCATCTTCCTACCTGGAATGCAGTTGTGGGACTGAAGGTCCACAGGTCCCTGGTAACTAACTTCCCTAACTCTGACCCCACTCTGTGCTGATCATTTCTGTTTGATTAAGTCACTGAGGTTGGGTTTCTGTTAGGCAGCCCGGCACTTTCCTGATACAACTGTTGTTACAGCAATTGGGGTAACGACCTAATGAGAGCCTGTTCCCTGCCCGGAACAGACGCAGTGAAATGAAGCTAGAGGTGACAGGGTTGGTTCACAAACCATTTTCCTTAATAGCAGGATCAGAAACACTTAGTGATTAATGGGGTGTGACCTTCTGGGAATCAAGAGAGGACTTTCCTCTCCCTCTGAGTTCTAGGATGGTGTAGCCTTCTGTCTTCCAACTTTTTTTCCAACCCAGTGTCTTTTTTTTCTCCTGACATGTTCTTTCCCCTGTTTCAAAAGGCTGGCCAGGCTTTTATGTGTGTTTGTTCAGAACATGTGTAGTTGAACCTAGAGGAATTATTCCATAAGGCAGTCCTCACTCCTGGCTTTGGTTTTGAAAAATCTGAATTCATTTTGGGATTGTTCTGGTCATTCCCAGGAAAAAGACATGACCATGCACTGCTTTCCCGCTGGGAGCTAAACCTCATGAGAGAAGCTGGAGCAGTGACTTTCTTTTTTCTTTTTTTTTTTTGAGACAGAGTCTTTCTATGTCACCTTGGGTAGAGTGCCGTAGCATCACAGCTAATGGCAACCTCAAACTCTTGGGCTTAAGCGATTCTCTTGCCTCAGCCTCCCAAGTAGCTGGGACTACAGGTGCCCGCCACAACGCCCAGCTATTTTTTGGTTGCAGCTGTCATTGTTGTCTGGCGGGCCGGGCTGGATTCGAACCCGCCAGCTCAGGTGTATGTGGCTGGCGCCTTAGCCTCTTGAGCCAGAGGCGCCGAGCCAGGAAACAAATATTTTAATCGTTTCCCTTTGCTCTTAAAATAGACAAAAGTCCTTACCCAGCCCTCCAGTGACTAGATCACCAGCCTCACCTCTCCACTCTTTACTCCACTGCCACACCCCGCTACTCACACACCACCACCACCCCACACACACACCCCTCTGGCTCTGTAAGGATTTCCACTGGCTTCTCTGTGGATAGACTTTGCCATCCTACTGTAACCTGTAGTGTGCCCAGGCAGAAATTAACTCTTAAGACAGAATTCTGAAAGGGCAGGCTGAAATTGCTCATTTAGGGGATCTACCTAACT
>CAUYRH010017689.1:0-21985 GCA_963574655.1 Perodicticus potto
AATAGCCAGTCATCCCAATTGCAGCTGAAAGTCTGGGAGAAAAATTTGGTAACCAACTTTCCAGATACCCTCTGTATAGTTACAGATTTGGGAGATAAAAGACCAAGGTTAGAGAGAAGTACAGAAAAGGTTGCTCCAGTGTCCAAAATAAATTTTATTTCTTGTTCCTCCACTATAAGGCAAAACCGGAGCTCTTGAGGGGTGATGACACAAGCTGGAGCCATGAGAATCTGCCCCGGGCACCCTCAGTCCAGTTTGGGCTCCGATGGGATCGCTGTCCCAGGAGGCCTTCGCCTCTGGGGACAGGCCACCCTCCAGTGGTCACCCTTGCATTCTGGACAGGGGCCAGGTGGTTTGCCCAGCTGGTGGTACTTCTGGGGGCAGTCTTTTCTGAAGTGGCCAGTCTGACCACATTGGAAGCACTCGTTTCTAGCTCCTCTGGTTTCCCTCTGCCCCTGAAAGTCGCCCGTTTGTCGGAGTGCCATTACTAGAGCTGTCATTCTTTTCTGTTCCCTTCTCTCTTTTTCCTCCTTTCTTTCCAGATTTTGTTATAAAAGACCATAGTGGCCGTTTTAAGAAGATTCTCCAAGTTATGGTCTGGACCTAGAGCCAATTTCTGAAGTTTTCTTTGAATGTCTGGAGCCGCTTGAGTGATAAATTTGTCTTTTAAAATAATTTGAAGGTCTATGGAGTCAGGTGTCAATTGGGTGTATTTTCTAATTGCCTCCCTAAGCCTCTCAAGAAAGGCTGAGGGATTCTCATTTTGCTCCTGGCAAATAGTAGACAACTTGGCATAATTCACAGGCTTTTTCTTGGACCAACGTAAACCTTCTAGGACATACGTTAGAAAATGTTTATACACCAGTCACCTTCTTTCTCAGGGTCCCAATCAGGATCCTGAAGGGGAACTGCCTGTCTTCCCATGGGGTATCTGTCCCTTTCTCCAGGAGACATACTGCCATCAGTATGGGACATAAACCACAAATCACCTCACTTCCTAGCTTCATGCAGGACTTCGTTTTTTCATTAAACATGAATGTTTGATCTAGTAGTAACATTATATCTCTCCAATAGAGGTCAAAGCTTTGGCCTAACCCTTGGAGAACATCTATGTCGTTATTAGGGTCATCAGTAAATTTCCCTAAATCACCTTTAATTTGCTTTAAATCTGCTAGAGAAAATGGAGTGTATACTCGCGCACTTCCCCTTTCCCCACCCGCAGTCTCAACCAGGGGACACAGAAAAGGATATGGTTGCCTTCTGGGATCGCAGTAGGACCTGAAAAAACTCTTGGGGCAGCCTCTCTCCTGGGGGTTTCCGAACACATGGAGAAAGGTGTGGGAGAAGTATATGGAGGGTTTGAACTAGGTGGTGTCTCCCTTGAGGATACCCGACCATTTGGGGAAGTGTTTACAGCCAAGACAGCAGAATCTATCTGACAGGTCTTACACAGTTGGGGGTCAGCCCTGAGGGAAAAGAACACTTGCACATAGGGCACCTCAGACCACTTTTCTTCCTGTTTGCAAAAGGTATCTAATTGAAAAATGGTGTCATAATTAAGAGTACCCTCTGGGGGCCCTTGTTCACCAGTGGAGAATTGATACTTAGGCCAGGACTGGGTGCAGAAGAAAATGATACATACTTGTTTCAGCGTCTGGCGATCAAACATGTCCCAGTGTTCCAGAATACAGCCCAGCCAGGTGTTCTCTTGATGAGAGAAATGTTACCCATCTGTGAGAAAGAACAAACGTCCAGTTAAATCAATCCCACCCCATATTCCTGAGTCAACAGAGTGTCCCCTGACCAACCCAAGAAGCCTTCCGACCAAACAAAAGGAAGTGTCCTGCCAATGCTTGGGGAAGAGTACCTGAGGAGAGTGGCTTCCTCAGCCCCTGCACTTATCTGGAATTCGCCACTCTTACCAGTGTAGTGCTTAGTGCCCACTGGTTCTCCTGTGCTTATAACGAGCTGTCAGCACAGCTCCGAGAAATCAGGTATCAGGGAGCCTGGTTCCACCCAATGCATGTATTCCACCCTTTTCTCCCCTTCTCCTCATTAGCCTCAGAGTATCAATCAAAGTGGGGAGAAGCCCCATCCTGGAGAAAATGGCTGTGCAATATTTGCACATTTAACTCTACAGACTCTGTGCAAGCTTTTTCTAAATTCCCTGTAACAAAAAGAAAAGTAGGCTTTCCGGCATGAGCAGGTCTTGGTGTTAAATGCTATGCTTTGCCAACCTCCTCTTTCTTTCCCAAAGTTCACCAAGGCAACAATAATAACATTTAGTTAAGAATCAGTGTTGGGAGACACTTTGAACCTTTTTGTGTTACAATTAGTTGCACTTAACCAAAGTCTTAGAGACACCTAGAATTATCTTAAACTTCCCCACACGAGAAGAAATCAAATACCTGGGGTCATTCTCATTGCTCTTCTTTATTGTTAAGAGACTGAGTGATAGCCAAGGTTCAGGGCCTTTCCCACCTTGGGGAGTCATTCTAGGCCACCGTGCACAGACCTCTGGTTGCCCAGACACACTGTGGAGGCGAGTCATTTTGCCCCTCATTTGGGCTGACTTCTCTTTAACAAGGTCAGTCCTTGTGTTTTTAAGGACATAAAATCAATGAAAACAACTCTCAACCCACCTATAACATTCGAAGCCCCCTTAAAACATCTAATACACACGTCTAAACGAATACCAGAATACCTTATAAAATTAACCAAATATATAAACAATTCTTACCTACATTCAAGCAAAGCATATATACTATCAAGGAAAGGAAGAGAACTAGAAGACGTCTACAGAGATAGACAAAATTTGGGACCATGGAAGAGAAGACAGTAGAAGCTGGGAGAGCACGAGTTTTCAAAGGCTCTCCCAAGTCCTGGGGTCAGAACCATCACTGGGGACCCCAGGGCGTCTTAGTGCTACCTCCTTACTCGGCTCTCGACCATGGAAAAGGAATAAACAGAAAATAGGTTCAACATTCTTCCAACAGTCCCCTTGCCTCCTTTCTGAAGCCAAGGGGAATTAGAAAGTCTGCTTCCCAAAAGTCTCTTGCCAGTGACCATCTGCACTCTGCACACGTACAGTCTGGTGGGCAGTGAATTTATTTGTCTCCTTTAGGATAGCTACAGAGAAAAGCAGGATAGAGGTAAGCGGTCCCATGACTTACCACAGATGTCTTTCCATCTGCTGTTCCCCGTAAGGGCCACCAAATATGTCACTGGAACTTTGCTTTCTCTCCTGGCTGGCTCACCAAATCTGATACCGGATTTTCAGGTTCTTGGTCTCGGAGATTTGAAGAATAAATCCACGTACCACAGATCAGTGGTAAGACAGAATTTACTTACAGAAAAGAATACGAAAACACTAAAGCTCCCAGCAGAGAGAGAGAGCTCAAGTCGGGAGAGAAAAGCTCTCTCCATCCTGGCTCTTAGTCTAGGGGTATATATAGGCGCATGGGTTCCTTGGCCAGGAAATGAATGAACACATTCCCTTCCCCCAGGGCAAGGTGAATGACTGTATTAATGAATGGACACAGTCCATTTATGGAATTGAGACCTAGGCAATTCACATAAAATTGACCTAGGCATAGGAAAGGGGTCCCGTATTTAGTCCTAAGTGTAAAGTGGAGGAGACACCAAGGCACCGGTGTCTCCCCGGCAGTTGTCTGGCCCTTTGGCTATTGGAGCCCCCGGTGGGGGTTGGAGGTCCCCACCCTTGCCTATCGTCCAGCCCTCTGGTTCCTCTGTCGCCTGCCGCAGCACCGACACCGCCAAGGTGGAGGCAGCAGGTCCGCTGAGCTGGCTGCAGCGCCACCTGTCCTGTATCATTTATATATTTGAATAATAAACTACTTCTGTTGACCTTCAAGGAACTTGAAGTTAACAGCTAATTACTTGGCAATACCACGTGAGATTATGCATGAATTCTACAATGCAGGACACCAGGAAGTACTGAATTAGAACCTTGCCAAAGGGTTTGGCTCGTGCTTTCTAATCTATTGTCTTGATTTTACATCTTGATTCTACCAAGTAGAAATACAACTCTTCATTAAAATCCACAAACAATTAAAAGGCCATAGTTTTCATCTCACAAGGAAGACATTTATTTTTAGGTAAATTAATGGATCTGTGTTACTGTTTATTTCATGAGATGAAGCTTTCTTCTTAGTGATCACTGCATCTCACATAATTGAGCAGTGTTTTTTCATTGCTGTTAATGGGCCTCTCGAGCTGCATTGACATTTTTGTATGCACTTGTTTCCACAGACCTTCTCTGTCCACATGGACTATTTCTTTTTTCCCCCCTTTGGTACTTGCCCTGATTTCTTATCTCAAGATCATTGTTGTCTTTAGAGTTTCCTTACTTTCCCATGCGCCAGTGAAAGTGGTTGCTTAAGAAACAGGACATTTACATTAATACCTCTAGCTCTATTTCTTATACCTATTGCCTTATAATTGTTAAAAGAAAATTTGTCTAAGTTTGTATTTTCTCATTTCTCTTTCATGTATCTGAACATCGTTATTATTTTTTCCTTCCTCCAACATGTACCGGTTGTTTATTTCTTTCTGACCCACGTCACTTTTTAAAAACCTATTCTATGCTTGAGATCAGAATAGGAGAACTGCATTTTCCCAGTGCTATTTCTACCTAGCTTCATATAAGGTTCTGCCAGTGGGAAGCAGTAAGGATAGAAACAGGTACTGGCTTCTTGTTCCCAATCTTGTAAATATGCTGTAGTCGCTGAGGACAGGTAAGACTCCACCTGTTTACAGGTGCTCTAAGAATCTCTAGGCCATAGTTCTTCAGGGGTCAGCAAAGTATCACCTCATAGCATCTGGGAATATGTGGGGGCCCCAGTCTCAGAAACTGAGAACACCATCTGTTCATTTTTCACTGGTCAGAAGTTTTGTAGTTATATCCATGGTGAGGAGGTGGGTTACTTCTTTCTCCACTTAAAAAAAAAAAAAATCTAGCCTTTCAAGACCTGTGTAACCAATAGATTTCTTGCGTTAAATCCACTTTGCTTAAAATGAATCTGGTAGTAGAAATACCAATATATTCAGTTCCTACATTCCATTTTATTGATTTTGTTATTTAAAATATTTTTAATCTAAACAATTTCTTACTTCAACCTTTCAATTATGACAATGAACATTCATTGATTTTCTACCTGGAATTGATATCCAGAGCAACATGGCCATCGTGTGAAAGATATAATGGTAAGAAAAATAGCACCATTTTGGGTGGCGTCTGTGGCTCAAACGAGTAGGGCGCCAGCCCCATATGCCAGAGGTGGAGGGTTCAAACCCAGCCTCAGCCAAAAAAAAAAAAAAAGCATCATTTTTAAAGAGAATACTGTATGCTAAGAAATACAACCCATTTTTAGAAATGTGCTTTTACTTAAACTTTGTAACAATCTTCTGTAGTTATTATTTTTCAATGTTAGGATGAAGGAATTGCTTGTTGGAAGAACTAAAGGGTAAGGATCAGTAGAAACAGCTTTTAGGCCCTGGTGTGTTTTCTGCAAAACCCGTGCTTCTAATGACTAGGAAGAGAGGCTTGCGTAGACTCAACCAATATGTAGAAAAATCTGAGCCCTGGTCTTTGCTACAAGACTCTCTTCCAGCTTGAGAGACCTGTAGAATCACAAGAATGGTGTGGGAGTTGTGTGTGCACAGCAGATCAGAAAACGACCTCCAAGGGAGAACGTATGTGAGTTGTGGCAGTGCCAGGCTAACGGTTATGGTAAAGCTTCTCTAGATTCCAAGTTCTCTTGACTAGAGGCAGAAGTCTTGCGTAACATCTGAGATTTTGCAAAACAAATCAGATAAATTTCTGTCTGAACACTTTCCATAACCCCCTCTTTTTAATACTGATGTCTGATAAGTAACTTTTGTCTACTTTTTCCTGTTTTGTGATAATAAACATGGACATGAGGATTCCTCAGCCTCTTCATTTCTTGCCCCAATACCCTCTCATCTGGTGACCCCAAATCCTTTCATAATAAACACTCTATTAAGCCTCACATATGACTCAAATATATCCTACTGCTTTTATTTCAGAGTTTTGACTGTTAAATATCAATAGCATTTGGAAATCCTAGTACTTTCTGGTATAAACTTGGAATTTCTGATATCAGTACTCTGACACATATTTCTACTTTATATTAAAATGATCAAAAACTTAAATGTGTAAATAATACCCAGGATTAGATTGTTGTCACTGGTCAAGAATTGTGGTTAAAAAAATAATGAATTCCTTAACATCAAATTTCCATAGCACTTCTTTGAAATATTGCTTAACCTAGAAGATATTTACAAATGTTTGATTACTTGTCAATAACAACAACAAAAAAAAAAGCCCACACTTTTATTACAATATAACCAGGGAAGACAATCCAAATTGTGGGCTAAAACTGATGGACAGTGGTTTAAATGATGCATCAAATGTTTTATTTCATTTATAAGCGTATTGATTTACTTGAGAATAAACTTTTTGGAGTATTTAAGTATTCATAGTCAAAATAATGAAGTGATAATTATATATATATTTATATGCATATCTAAAATTTTACCAATAATAAATAAAGTGAAAAATTCTTATGAGTAAACTATGAATGATAATCCTTCATGTAATTCCATTATTTTACATTTTTATTTTCTACACATTATTGATTTTCTCCCCATGTACTTAACTGTGCAAAGGGACCTTGCATATCATTTGGCTAAGCCCATCTGCTTTATCACAACAAATATGAAAGATTAATAAGTTTGAAATATTATATAGTGTAATTCTTCTACTTTTAGCTAATTACAATTTTTTTAATTAAATCATAGCTGTGTACATTAATGAAATTATGGGGTACAATGTGCCTGTCAGTTTTTAATATGTGATGAAATCCTGCCGGTTGACAAAACTTTAGGAAATCATGTTCATTACTAAGTTGAAATCATAACTCGATGGATCCGGTGTTTCAATGATGGTTATTCTTTGCCTTTCAATCAGCATGTTCTATTTGGGACTCATTACACTACATACCATGGTAAAGGTCATTGGTTTTAAAACTCTAGTCCATTTTTAGTCTTTTCACTTTTAAATGTAAATGCAAAAGTGTATCCCATTTGTAATCATGTATTTTTAGAATATTAGGATCAGTTGTTTTACATAATTGAAAATGTTTTAAAGCTCTGAAAGACAATATCTTACCATTGTACTAGCCAGAATTGGTGTTTGCAGAAATATTTGAGATACATAGTGATTATTAAGTGAAATGAAAAATATAATTTTTTATATTAACAGATAGCTTAACTTTTATCAAAGCTCTAAATTTTAATAAAGGATGTTTGATTCAAAGTCATCTTATAACATTTCATATGTAAAATTATATTATCACTGATAGAATAGAAAAAATATTCATAATGGATTTTTATATTAGGCTATATTCATTTGACCCATAATTTTCATAAACATTCCATCTCTGTTGCCAATAGCCACTGCCTCTACCTTGAATTTGACAGGTTTGTGTCTGATGTGACTTTGATGGAGGCTCCCTACAACCCTATTTTTATTGTTATAAGAGGTTGTTCTTGTTCATTTCTTTGCCAAAGAATGAATAGCAGGCAAATATTAAAAATCGAGGGAGATAGATTTCAGGTGACACTGAAGCCTCAAGATGAGAATTTTGGCTTTAAAACTGTGAGGATAAGGGGAATTGTGTAAAGAGAAAAGCATGCGGATGTACTCTGAGGAAGTTTCTTGGGAAGGACATTTATTTTCCTACTTTATTTAAACATCACCTAAAAGCAGTATCAAAGCAAAAAGCCAGGGCTAAATTGTAAAAATATGGTAAGGAACAATGCTCACACACGTGCATTTGAACAATATGGTAAAATATGGTAATATGGTAATGCTCATGCAAGTCAAGTTGTTTTGGGGGCTCATTTCATGTAGGAACACAAGCTTTGGACACAGAGAAATATGAGGCTGAAAATCTGCCACATATTAGCTGTGTGTGTATGAACTTGGGCAAGTCGTTTTTCTGCTCTGGCTGCTGTTTCCTGATCTGTGTGCTACTTCAATTCCCTACCATGTGTTCTCTTGATCCTGGCCCATCCCAACACTGCAGAATGTCTCGTGCTTTTTCAAAGACTTCCTTGTTTTTTTTTTTCTTTTTGAGGCCATGGCAATGTCTCAAATGTGCTTTAGAATAGAATTTTTATGTCCTTTCTCCAGTCTTCTCATGAATTGATACCATCTCAATATGACTGTAACCACGTTCTTGCTGGAGCCCTCTGTAGGCCCCCACATATTTTTCTCTTTTCTTTCCCAACACTTGCTGTAGCCTGCTAGTCTCCTCCCCATTACAGACCTCAATTTCTATGAAAAATCAGGTTGGGTGAATTGATGCTTGGGATACTCCTGTCAGCTAGATCTTCTATAAAAGCATAATAAGAATCTCAACTGAGACCCAGTCAGGACCCATACTTGATATAAAACCAGAATAAAAGTTCATATTGTACAGGCTTGTGTGAAAATTAGTTAAGTAATTGATGCATAATTCCCACATTACTTCTGAGATTCAGATTCTGTAACAGGTACTTACATGTGTTTAGTGATTTAAAATCTATAGCAGTGCAGGCTGGGCAGAATTATTATTTCCCCCATTTCACAAATAAGGCTACTGAAATGTAAAGAAAATTAGATAAATTTCCTTTTCACAAGTAACTAAGCAGGATTTGAAAATGTGTCTGCTGTCACATAACGTTTATCAGTAATGGAATATTTAAATATTTTCTAGTAGGTACAAATAATAAAAGTGGCATATATGCACCAAGAAATAAGTGCAATACGAGATTTGTAGATCTTTAACATCTCTAAGAACTTTTCAGAGTTTTTTAATGTTCAAATTACCTTCACTATGAAGTACTATTCTGTAATTTTTATTGCACTGAAATTTGCAGTGATAAGGTTAAGGCACTGAGGATTATCTTAGTTACTGTATAACAATTTTCAGGGAATGGTATAACAGACCATCCCAATACTTAGTGGTATAAAACAATTTTTTTTACTTAAAAATCAGCCACTTGTGAGTAGCTTAGCTGGGAAATATCATCTACTCGGGTTTCTCATGAAACTTAGATGTTGGGCAAGATGAAGTATTATGAAGGCATGACTAAGACTGGGGGATCTTCAAAAATGTCCATTCACATGATTAGCAAGATGGTGCTAAGTCCTGGAGGGATCTTACTTCCTTCCCAAAGGGGTTCCTCACAGGGCAGTTTGTCCTCACAATATAGTAGCTTGTTTCTTGCCCAAGGCTTTTATGACCTAGCTAGCCTCTAAAGAGGCACACCATCCCTTCTACATTTTATTTCCTTTTTTTCAGTTAAACAGTCCAGTCCTATTCATTGTGGAAGAGGAGTATCCAAAGAATAAATCACCGAAGATGAGAAACATTCAGGGTAATTTTCCAGGCAATGAGATAATCTGCTCGCCCCTAGCATGATGGAAATAGTCACTACAAACAGTACTGCACTGCATTCTACCCCACTCAGGAATTGCCGGTGTCCCACCCCAGGGTCAGGGCAATATGTTCCTTAAGACATGAAGTTGGCAGCAATTGACTGAAGAAAAATTAGAAGCAGTGAGAGAAAAAGAGACAGGATACACAGAATAGAGTTTTCAAAGGTGGGGACATAAGGGTTCACCACTAGCTTATGGGGTTCCAGTGAGTGGCCCTGGGTGTTTGTTCTACTCAGCTTTTATTGAAGGCTATTTGCTCATTTAGTCCAGAGGGTAAACTGGAGGAAGAGAATAAAAACACCAGCAGTTTCTAAGAATAAGAGCTGATATGCTTACGCAATGTTTAATCATTAACTTTAAGGGTCTGAGCAGCCTGGAGAAATCCGAAACCTGAGCCTGGTGTGGGGGCAGCCTCCTGTCTGTGGTCACAGAGATTCCCTGGGGGAAGTAAGTTCTCCCTAGGTCACTGTGGATCAGATGCCACGACATCAGTCTCTTCTGAAAAATCGGTGGAACAGAAGGCTCTTCCTCTAATCTTCACCCGGTGGTGTCTTCCTCTGTGATAAGGGTACAAGCCCTTCTGCCCACAGTTCAGGGCCCAAGCTGTTCCTTCGATCTCTGCCCTAGTCAAATTCAAATCTCCACAATGGGTATTTGCTTCTGCTGTTGACTGGGCAGGGGACAACCTAGTTAATGTTTTTTCCCAGGCCTTGCACACAGTTTTCTCTGCGGCTGTTATTTCTTCAGAGTGTTAACTGACCTAGCAGGGGTGTTTGCAAACTATATCCCTTACAGGCCAGGCTTCTAGGAAAAACAGGAACTGGTCAGATAAAGAATTTAGTGGCTGGTTTAAAAGTAACCTAGCTAAACTGTTTTTATTCTGCCTTGCTGAGCTTACTTCTGTTTTTCCCCTTTTCTGGGATGGGATCTTTGGTCCCCATTCTACCTGCATTGTGTGTATTCTTAAAATATATATTTTGGTGTCTTTGAATAAGGTTAAGTCTCATGTCTAGGGTATCAACATTTTCTTTTATGGTCAATAGTCTTTTTATATGAGAATTTTTTTCTTAAACCAAAATGATTAAAATGTATTATTTGTACTTTCTACAAACTTTTATGTTTTGCCATTCAAAATAACGTGTACAACTCTTAATTTTCTTATTTCAAAATAAAAAGAAGATACATATATTGGTTACATGTATACATTGTATAATGCATAAGTCCAAGGTTTTAATATGTCCATCTCTAGACTAGTGTTCATTGTACCTAACAGGTAGATCTTTATCCCTCAGTCCCCACTTCTTTCCCATGACTTTTATATCGCTTTGTGCCCTGAGAGTGTATGTGGCATTTGTTTCTCCATTCCTGAGCTATTACTTGTGATATTACTTGTGATGATGGACTCCAATTCCCTGCAAGATACATTATTTCATTGTTCATTATAGCTGAGGAGTACTCCCTGGTGTATATAAACCACATTTTCTTTATGAGCTCAAGACTTAAAGAGCACTTAGACTGATCCACATCTTTACAACTCAATTATGCTGCAACAAACATTTAAGTGCATATTTTTTTTTTTTAATAAAATGACTTTTCCTCCTCTGGGTGGATAGCCAGTGGTGGAATTTATGGATGGAATGGTAAGTTTATATTAATTTGAGGAATCTCCATATTGTTGTCCATAGAGCATGTACTAATTTGCATTGCCAAACCAGTGTGTAAGTGTTCCTTTCTCTATGCATCTATGCCACCAATATTGTTTGACTTTTAAATAATGGTCATCCTGACAAGGTTAAAATATGATCTCATGTTTTAAATTTGCATTTCCCTATAATTTGTGATACTATCCCTTTGTCTATCTTCTTTGGAAAACTATCCATTTCTTTTGCCCACTTTTTAAAGGGGCTGATCATTTTCTTGCTCATTTTAGTTCTTTGTAGATTCTGGATATTAGGCGTTAATCAAATGAACAGTTTGTGAATATTCTCCCATTGTATAGGTTTTCTATTAATCTTGATCATTTCCTTGGCTGTACAGAGGTGAAACAATCCCTGTTCACTGATGATATGATCTTATATCTAGAAAACCTTTAAGACTCCATTAAAAGATTATTAGAATTGATAAATTCAGTGAAGTCTGAGGTTACTATATACAAATAACTGTACACAAATCAGTAGCATTTCTATGCACCAATTACAGTAGAGGTAAAATTTTAATCAAGGACTTAATACCATTTACAATAGCTACAAAGCAAATAAAATACCTAAAAATAATCAAGTAGAAATATATCTACAAAGAAAATCACAAAATACTGAGGAAAGAAGTCTTAGATGGCACACACACAAAAAAAAAATAAAAGAAAAAAAAAGGAAAAACATCTCGTACTTAAAGATTGGTAGACTCAATATTGTTAAGATGTTAATACTCTCTGGAGTGATTTACAGATTCAGTACAATCACCAAAATACCAACATCTTTAACAGATCTAGAAAAAACAATTCTGTTCTTTGTTTAGAACCATGAAAGAGTCCAAATAGCCAAAGCAATCCTAAACAAAGGAAATAGATCTGAGAGCATCATGTTACCTGACTATAAATCATACCACAAGGCTATGGTAACCAAAACAGCATGGTACTTGTCTAGAAGTACAGATATAGACCAACAGAACAGAGAACTCAGAATAAAACCAGGTACCTACAACCAACCGATTTTTGACAAACCAGACGGCATACACTGGATAAAGGAAACTACTCAAAAATAATGGTGCTGGGAAAACTGAATAGCCACATGCAGAATAATGCAACAGGACACATCTCTTAACATATACAAAAATTCAAGAAGGGTAAGAAATTCAAATGTAAAGCATGAAACATAAAAGTTCTAAAGGAAAACATAGAAAAGACATCCTTCTAGACATCAGGCTAGGGAAAGAATTTATGACCAAGACTCTAAAGGCAAATACAGCAACAATGAAATAGATATAAGAATTTAAAAAAATGCTGCATGCCTCTATCCTTTTTGAAATCAAGTTTGTAAGGCAAGTTAAGAATCACTTTTTCCACTTTTTCCCCAACATTTTTTCAATTCCCCTCAATTTTCCTCTCAACTTCTCATGCCCATGCCAATTTTGAATTTTAATGTATTTAGTTTTGTACTATGTAGCCTTTCTTCATGCTCTAATAAGTAATCATGAGTGTTAATTTCTTATATATTCTTCAAAATATCAAGTATATAGAAGCAAATAGATTTTCTCCCACTTCTCTTACATAAAACACAGCATACTATGTGATTGTTTTACACCTTCTGATTCTTCTAGTATTTCAGGTCTTTCATAAAAGAAAGAAAATGTTCTTTTCATTGTACTTAATATAAATATAAATGAGCTCACACTAATTGTGATATGGGACATTCCATCTTATGTACTGTTTTGCAGTCTGTCTTATATTACACATTAGCAGATATGTGGGACATGTTTTCTTTTCTACAAGTTAAACTCTTATTTTTAAATCCCTACACTAATATGTTCCATTATTGTGATTTTAAAACATATCTTTGTATATGAACAAGGACCTTTATGCTATTTAATGCCTTTACTATCTGTAATAATATTTGTTCATTCCTAATATTTCTTTTTATTCCTGATATTTATCAATACTTCTACATTTGCCAGAATTACAGCAAATTGCTAGTATTTAGAAGCAACTTTTGCTTTCTACTCATTTTATTTTATTTTTAATATGTTAATTTCTATTGAGGCTCTTATTTCTTTGCCATGTTTACTTCCTGCTTTCTAACCTTCTAAAATGGTTAATTTGCTCACTACTCTTCAGCCTCATTCTCTTCCAATTTCAATTGCATAGCTGTAACTTTCTTGCTAAATACATTTTTAACCACCAAGATTATATATATATATAATTTGTTATAGTTTTATTCAAAATACTTTGTAAGTTTTATTATGCTTTCTCCTTTGACCCATGGGTTAGATTTATAAGTCTTCAAACACATGGTAATTTCCACAGGTATACTTTACTGTATATTTTTAATTTAATCTTATTAGTTTGTAATCATGATGCAGATATTTTCACAACCCTTTGGAATTTGTTGAAACTTTATGATGTTAAAGATTTTAGACAAAATAAATTTAAATTTCATAGTATTTTATTTAAGCAATAATTGATTTGTGATTTGGGTTGTACTCAGAATCTAAAGATGTTCAGAAATCTGTGCTCTTCAAATGGGGAATGTACATTTGCAGACAGAACACAGAAGTGCATAAGTAACTTGATTGGTTACAGGCAGGCTGTTGCCTCCTTTGGAAATGCTTTGATCCATCATCTATCAGTGGCTAAAGTTCAGTCACTTGTGAGGTCCAGTAAGGTTGCAGTTATCCAAAGTACAGAGATAGCCTCAGGCCAAAACTTACTTTATGACTGAGTAGTACGTGTTCAATTTTTGTAAATGTGTTTTGCATGTGTTGGAAAAAAATATTCTTCTGAAGTTGTTGAAGGAAGAACTTCAGATATGGTCAGTTGATCTTGTTTTAACCAAGTTAAGTTTTTGTTATTTTCCTGATGTTCTCTCCCTCTCCCCTTAAGGGTGACATTTCCACTTGATTGGGGATTTACAGTCTCTTATATTCCTCTGATGTTCATTTAGAAAATGTTTTAAGAGGCTTTGTTGCTAGGTACATACAAATTTAAATGTGTTATGCCTTTCTGGAAAATTGAATTTTTCAAAACCGTAACATGTATCTCTTCATCTCTAATATTTTTTGCTTTAAAATCTAAACTATCTTTCTAATACCTACTAAGTGATATTTCTTCTTTTTTAACATTATAGATGTTTCTCATATTTTAATGCTCAAATTTTCTGTACTATTTTCCTTTGGATATGATTCTTTTAAATGACATATAGTGGGATATAGTTTTTAAGATTTTAAAAGCCCTTGACTTTATTAAAAAGCTTTTAGGCTGTTTGTGTATAGTCCATTGCTATATGTTGTATCTGGATTCAAGTCCACCATTTTATTCTGTGTCTCTATTGGCCTCTCTACACTTTTGCTGATTTTTTAGAAAATGTTTAAAAACCATTTCCATGAATTAGTGTACTGATTTTTAATCAATATAATTTTCTTCTATCTGTTCACCTGAACATATAGAAAATACACGGTAAGGATATAAAACTGTAAACATGCTAAGAGGGGCTTGAAAATTTACTCTGTATAATTCTGCTTTTTATGTTGATAAGGACACACTTTTACATTGATTTTTTTCAAACTAGAACTGCAATAATTCTGCCAAAAGATAAATCAAAATGCATACAAAAACAGATTTTTTTCTAATACTTTAGAACAGTTCAACTTTTTCCCATTTTCCATTCAATCCCAGACTTAAAAGCATAAATACAATTTATACAGTAAAATCAATCAAAAATCTAGATTTTGCAAGATGTTTCCAAGCATAATGTTGAGTGTTTTCTGTGCAAGAGGACTTGGTTGGATTGTAGGATCTCCAGAACCACCCTGGCCTTTGTGTGACCTCTTGTTTTCCTTAGGTAAATGAATAGCTCATACTAAATGTGATATGGGAAGAAAGAGTAATGAAGAGATCATGAAAGGGGATAATTCCTTTTGACTTTACTCAAGTATTGTTACATCTGTGTAACATTTCTTTGCTTCAGATAAATGCAATAGACCAGAGTTGGATAAATTTAGGTCCCCTACCATCCTAAGTACACAACAGAACATTTAAGTAAGACAGTTCAGTCCCACTTTCAACTTGTGCCTTTGCCTGCTATGTGATTTTGACCACAATTACCCTATTTCTTTTGTATACGTTTCTCTTTCATAAGACCGGGGTTATTGGGGATAAACAGTAAAGCACTTGGAAGATCCTAAATCAGTGCTGTCCTAGCAGATGTCCTGTGAATTGTCTTCAATGAATAATATGAATTCAGTATATTAGTTTGACCTCTTATTGACATCCTGGATTGGATCATTTGGGAGCTCCAAAATAGAACATTGACAATATTACGTGATTTAGCTTGGACTTTATAAATGAACACCCCCTCCCCACACATTAACAGATTAATGTATCATATGTTTTTCTACAAAAGTTACAAATCCTTATATATCCATAATTTATATTAAAAGTTTTAAAAGCTTACATATTTTAACACCAGTATAATCTTATAAACAGTATATAAATAGTATATTAGCCAAGGCAGTATAAAGAATTGGGTAAACAGTCAACCAAGTAGAAAATTGAACATAAAATTATTTGAGTCTATAAAAACCTATTACTGTATTTTCATATTTTACCCATGTCATCTTTTATTTTGTATGATGATGTCACTGTAAAGTGGTCATTCAGACTTGAAAGTCACTTTGGTAATTGGAGGGGAGAGTCTCCCAAAGTGATGGTAGTAGGAAAGCACAACATTTTACTTTCCTGAATGCAGTGATTTAGTAGTTTGACCTCTAGTTGGTTAAGCATAATATATGGTAGAACATTTCACTTCTGATATATGCATATGAAACCTGACAAGAATTAACAGCAGAGTAGAGATTTAAACTGTTGGCATTCCTCACTCTGCATGAATAATTGCTAAAGTTACTTTGAAGTACTTTGGAAAGAGAAAAAAGGAAGGAAGAAAAGGACGATGAAAAGGACATCAAAGAAAAGGAAGGAAGGGAAGAAGTCAAAGAAGGGAAGGAAGGAGGGAAAAGGAAGGAAGAAAAAAACCTATTCGTTTATTTTCCTTTCTGCACAAATGGTATCCTAAAGGAAAAAAATAAGCTTTGAAAGTCCTTTAATGAAAACATGGACAGCTGTTTTAGGAATTGTAACACGTGCAAGTTGGTGAGATTCATCATGGAAAAAAAAAATCCTTGCTGAAATGTCAATGTCACAGCTCTAAGAGAGAGGTCCTAAGGTTTAGAAGTTAAAAGTAAGTTAACTCCTTGCTTATTCAAACATTAAACTGTCAGCATGGAAGTTAAACTTATGAGGGTCTGAAAATGTGCTAAATGAAGTCTGAAGACCTATTAACCTGCCTAAGATGTAAACCAGGAACTATTACACTCTTCATGTATTCAGATACTTGGAGTATTGTACAAAGTATTAAGTAGTAGACAGTGAAGTTCACCGGTACACATATCTTTTTTTCCTAAAAATTATAATTTTAACTATTTTCAATATCTGTTTAGGAATTACATGCATATAGGAAATGGAATACTTGCTTGAAAAGGAACAAATATTCTTTCAAATTTCTACAAACATTGCAGAACTCACAAGCTTCTAACTAACAAATAATCAGCCTTTCACTTGTTTTAAATCTTTACAAAGATTTAAAAGGAAAACACATTTGTGAAAAGACACTTATGTGGTAAGTACTTTAGATAAGTATCTCTATAAATCACAAATGTTTTTGTTAATATTTTTAGAGTACCTTAAAAAATTTAGACTTAATAGAAAATTACTTAAGTAATGAATGTGATCATTTTTCATTTGGCAGTTAAATATGAATTTCTACTTTTTTTAATATGTTAAGTGTACTTTTAAAAGCTTCACTATGACATTTATCAGTTATTTAAAAGTGTTAGCTCTATTTTGGTTTACATTAGAAAATCCAGAAATAAACAGAATCCAAATTATATAAGTTGCAATCAATCGTGAAATAAGCTTATCCCTTCTTGACTGAAAAAGCTAATTTTCTCATGAACATATCCTTTTCCTAGTGTGAGAAGGAAGGGAAGGATCAGCTAAGAACGAAGGCAGTTAATGAAAGAAAGGTTTATTTGCCGTGTTCATGGAGAGAATCACAGTGATTCCCAGTATCTACGAAGAGACTTGCATTTCTCAAGGTCATAATTCAAATTCATTACAAAGTTCTTGGCACACATAATAGACTTCACTTTCCTGGATCAGACAGATTTAAGGATTTACATGCAATCCCCGAGTTACAAACATCTGACTGATGTGTGACTTGTACTTATGAATGGAGACTATTACGGGTAATAGGTAAATGTTCCTGTTCCAGTTTACATACAAATTCAACTGAAGAACAAACCTCCAGAATCGATCTTGTTTGTAACCAGGGGACTGTCTGTACTGTGTTTTAGAAGAGTTGATGCTCTATATCAGAAGGTGATTATATAATCACAACAATAATTCTTTTTTATTGTTGGAGATTCATTGAGGGTACAAAGAACCAGGTTACACTGATTGCTTGTGTCAGATGAAGACCCTCCCATAATAATGTTCCCCTCCCAAAAGGTGTACCACCCTGTAACCTCCCACCCCGTAACCTTCCACCCCCTCCCTCTTCCTTCTCTGCCTTCTCCATCCCCCACCACCCACCGTGTGCTAGGTCATTAGTTGTTCTCATATCAGAACTGAGTACATAGGATTCTTGTTTCTCCATTCTTGTGAGGCTTTGCTAAGAATAATTTGTTCCACTTCCACCCAGGTTAATACAAAATGTGAACATTTGAAGAATGTGGCTCTACCTTTCCCTCACCATGCACCTGTGGGTTATTGATAAATGCACTCTATAGTGGCCTGTACCTAAATTTGAAGGGATCAATATTTTACCATATCACCAACACTTTGTACATCACCAAAAATCAATATTTTTGTCCTCTCATTCTGATGGCTGGCTGTCCTGCTCTGCATCTAGATTTACAAAAATTTTTGGCTGTATTAGTTTTCCAATGCTGACATATTTGAATCGAGCTTTTGAGATTCTTGCCTAAGTAAATACAGAATCTGATGGAAAGATAATGTTTGCCTTGTTGGATCTTAGTTAGCTCTTGCCATGATTTAAAAGGTAACAGCGGATGACACTTGTTGTAGTGTCTACAGTTTTGAAAAGTCAGGCAATGCCATCACAGTTGCTCTAGTCAGCTTTCCAGCTCTTTATGTGATAAAATATATATCACAGCACAGCTCCCAATCTGTCACACAACAGAGTAGTATTTGAATCTACTTGCCTTAGTGTTCCAACTTTTGTTCCAGCTTTTCACATATATAAAATGAGACCTTGCCAGTGGGACATTATATGTTAAGCATAGGAAACTGAAGAGGGGGCAAGATGGCCGACTAGAAGCAGCTCTGAGAGAGGCTCCTGACCACGGGGAAGGATAATGTCCAGAAAATGCCCAATTGAGCTGAAGACTGGGAGCCCAGCCGAGAGAGAAGTGATAACTGCAGCTCACCTCTGCTGAGGCAAGCTGCGACTCCAAGAAAGCAAGCTTCAGGTACAAAATTCATCTGAAAGGAAAAGTATCCATCCCCTCCCCCAAGAAAGCTGTGGTCTTTTTTGCTTTCTGTTTCCTTTCTTTTTTCTCTTCGTCCACTCCTGCGGGCTTTCTACAGACGAACAGTGAACTGTGGACCTCTTGTCCCACCCCACAGGAGAGTGCTGTGGGAAGTGTGGATTACTCCCCTGCAGTGACTCTGAACACTCTGTCGCTAGGCAAAAAATTTGAACTAATGTTTTCCCAACCATTCTGAATGTCCAGTATGCTCTTTCCCCCTTACCTGATGAACCAGAAGCCTAACCCTTGCTGAGACTGTGGGAGGAGGTTCTTGAGCAGCACCTCCACTCTCTGTCTGCTAGATCAAGGGCCTCACCCAGCAAAGATTTCCGGGGGCCGCACTGAGCCACCCCTCCCCAAAGGCCAACTGCAGCCAGGAACCATAGTATACGACCCTGCCGCGGGCCACTCCGGCTCAGCACCCAGGCCCACCCAACTCTAGGGGCTGCGGCAGGCAGGAGCGACCCTGCCGCCAGCTTGCAAGCTGTGCCGCCTCGGGACACAGGTCCATCTCCTGCCCATGACCCCAGTGTACATAAGACACCCTGCCAGGGAGTCATACTGCCTCAACACTCAGGCCTGCCCTACCCAGAGATGCCAGTGGGCGTGAGTGACCCACCATGGGCCGTGTGTTCTTGGCACCCCGGCCAGCCCCACTCCAGGGAATGTGGCGGGCAGGAGCAACCCTGCCACAGGCTGCACAGCCTTGGGACCTGGGCCTGCCTCCTGTCTGTGACACCAGCAGACGTAAGAGACCCCACTGGGAGTTGCTCCGCCTCCATATGCAGACGCGTCCCAATCCAAGGACTCCTGCAAACACACAGGACTCCACCGTAGGCTGCACTGCCAAGACCCTCAGCCTGCCTTGGTCAGTGATGCCCCAGGAAGGGTCTCTGGTAGCTGCACAACCCACATCCTCCCTCCAGTGCCCTCCCTGCTTCCTCACCAGCCCTGTCCATCTGCCCAGGGACTCGGGAAGTCACACAATCCCACACCCTCACTCTCAGGCCCTCCCTATCTCTCTGCAGAGCCCTCTGCCTGACCAGAGACTGCTGGAGGCACCCACTCTCATTGCCAAAGCCACTGGGAGCCAGGCATTGCCAGAACCATGGGCACCATAAACCAGCCCTGCTGCTGGACCTGTGTGTGACACACTCCACTACGGAGCTGCTCCCACAGCCACAACTCCCTGGCTGGGCAGCCCAAGAGGAGCTACAGTAGTTCATTGCCTACAAATATCTTCCAACAACATAGTGATCCTGCCAGGGTCCAATCTTGGAGAGACGCCTCCTCGAGGACAGCCAGAGGAAAAGGCAAAAAAAAAAATCATGGGGTGGAATCAACGGAGAAACTCTGGCAATATGAATAATCAGAGTAGATCAACTCCCCGAAGGAATGACAAGGTAGATAAAGCACAAGATTCCTTGCATAAGCAAATGGCTGAGATGTCAGAAATCAAATTCAGAGTCTGGATAGCAAATAAGATCAGCAGAATGGAGGAAAAGATGAAATTAGAATTTCAAGCAGTAATCCAAAAGATGACCAAAAATATGTCTCAAGAATTGAACAAATTCAAAGACAAAATGACCAAAGATTTTGACACTTTGAGACAAGAAGTTACAGCCCTCAAAGATCTGAGAAACACAGTAGAATCCCTCAACAACAGAATAGAGCAAGCAACAGAATAGAGAAGAAAGGATTTCTAACATTGAAGACAAAGCTTTCAAATGCTCTCAAACCTACAAAGAGGAAGAGAAATGGAAGGCAAAAACGGATCATTCCCTCAGACAGCTCTGGGATAACTCAAAGAAAATCAATATTTGCCTTATAGGGATACCTGAAAATGACAAAGTGGTGTCACAAGGCACAGAGTCTCTTCTTTATGAGATTATGAAAGAGAACTTTCCAGACAAGCCAAGAGATTCTGAAATTCAGATAGCAGACAGTTTCAGAACTCCAGCACGACTCAACCTGAATAAGTCACCCCCCAGGCACTTCATAATTAAGTTCACTAAAGTTAATATGAAGGAGAAAATTCTGAAAGCAGGAAGATGTAAGAAATCCATCACCTACAAGGGGAAGAATAATAGAATAACCGCAGATCTCTCTGATCAAACCTTTCAAGCTAGACGAGAATGGTCATTGACTTTCAATCTCCTAAAACAAAATAACTTTCAACCTAGGATTCTATACCCAGCTAAACTGAGTTTCATTTATGATGGAGAAATTAAATACTTTAATGACAGCTACATGTTGAAGAAATTTGCTGTAACTAAACCAGCTCTCCAAGATATTCTCAGACCTATTCTCCATAATGACCAGCATAATCCTTCACAAAAGTAAACTCACCCAGAAACTTTTTATCAAATTCCAACTTCTACAGTGATGAAAGGATTAAACATGTCCACTGGACTTTCCAAAGATTTATCATTATTTTCTATAAATGTGAATGGCTTAAATTGTCCTCTAAAGAGACATAGGTTGGCTGACTGGATACAAAATCTCAGGCCAGATATCTGTTGAATACAAGAAACTCATCTTACCTTAAAATATAAATATAGACTCATGGTGAAGGGATGGTCATCTATATTCCAGGCAAATGGAAAGCAGAAAAAGGCAGGTGTAGCAATCCTATTCAGATACAATAGGCCTTAAGCCAACCAAAATAAGGAAGGATAAGGATGGACACTTCATATTTGTTAGAGGTACTACTCAATATGATGAGATTTCAATTATTAATATTTATGCACCCTACCAGAATGCGTCTCAATTTATAAAAGAAACACTAACAGACATGAGCAACTTGATTACCTTCAGCTCCATAGTAGTCGGAGATTTTAAAACCCCTTTAGCAGTGCTGGATAGATCCTCCAAAGAGAAACTAAGCAAAGAAATTTTAGATTTAAACTTAACCATCCAACATTTGAATTTAACAGACATCTACAGAACATTTCATCCCAACAAAACTGAATACACATTCTTCTCATCAGCCCACGGAACATACTCCAAAATTGATCACATCCTAAGTCACAAGTCCAACCTCAATAAATTTAAAAGAATAGAAATTATTCCTTGCATCTTCTCAGACCACCATGGAATAAAAGTTGAACTCAATAACAACAGGAATATGCATACTCA
>CAUYRH010017693.1:0-17559 GCA_963574655.1 Perodicticus potto
ACAAAGTAATGAGAAAGTCTCTTGAATGTTATCGCAATCAGGTTGATGAAAATATCTCTGATTGTATCTGAAGCCCGTACACTGTACCCCATGACTGAATTATTGTACACAGATATGATTCAATAAAAAAAATAAATAAAATAAAATAAAATAAAAAAGAAGAAGAAAATAATAATAAAAAAATCGGAAGAGATAACAGAAACTAAATTTACAGTTGTCTCAAATAAAGGAGAGAGTGAAAAGGAAAAAAAGGAAAGAAGGAAGAAAGACCAAAGAAAGGAGGGAATATCTTAGCTGTTATAGGAGCAATTTGTATGGGAAATATGAGAGAAGTAGAAGAGTCTCTATTAAAAAAGAGAATGGAGATAAGTGAAATAGAGAATAAATGAGGCTATAATTTCATAACCCAGAATACAGGATCCCTTGCTCGTGATGAAAGTTAACAATAAAATCAACTAGATTAACAAAATAAAACCAAAAGCTCAACCAGCCAAAAACAGCAGCAACCTCAGCAACATAGGAAAGAAGAGAAAATACTAAAAAAAAGTATATATATATAAAATGTGTGTGTGTATACAATATATATAGATATGATGTAGATATAGATATCTGTATATAGCAGAGAGGACCATCTTTAAAAGGAATATACATATGTTGGAATATATTGGCTGGACACCAGGTGGTGCTGTAGTATTTTGGGGGAGGGAGCACACAGCAGACAACCACTATGGTACTTACTGCTAACTTGGTTGCCCTTGTGATTGCCTGATTGTTTCCTCAGAATTCAGACCTGGCTTGGTTGGGATCTTAAAGCTCTGCAGAATCCTTCAGAGGCGGGTCTCATGGTGCCACCTGACAACAGTTCCCATGGAATGCAGCAGTCACTCAACCTGTTCCAAGAGTGGAGTTCTGATCCTGGCAGGCAGAAGTAAGATGTCAGTGCCATAGGACCCTGATAAGAGTCCTACCCTCACAACCTTCCTACAATGGTCACCCATTGGCAGAAATGACCTTCCCAGTATGGGCAACCCACATGTCACCAAACTGAAGTCAAATACACTCCAACCAGTACTCAAATCTGGGTTCAAGTCCTCTCACTCTTCTAAGATTTCTACTCAATGCCCAGCTTCACCCCATAAGCAAAAGCTGCTTCTTTTGGTCCCTAGACCTCCATGGGGTGGGAGTGGGGGACAGCCATTCCTGCCAAGTCCCAAACCCTTGCCTAATTCGTCAGATCTCTAGTGCTCCCCTCACATGCTGTATATTGGACTCTGGCACCTCATTTTGCTCCCTGAGCTACAACTCTGGGTAAAGTCCCTGAGCCAATCATGCCTGGTATCTCTTTGATACCCTAGTCACATTAGGAGAGCCCAGCTGAACATTCTGATCTGCCATCTTGCTGCTCACCCTCTTCATTGCATCTTTTATTTGTGTTACTCTGATGATTAGTGATGTTGAGCATCTTTTCATGAATGTGATGGCCATTTGTACATCATCTTTGGAGAAATATCTGTTCAATTCCTTTGCCCATTGTTTAATTGGGTCATTTATGTTATTATCATTGACATGTAGGAGTTCTCTATATATTCTAAATGTGAACCCCTTATCAGGTATAGGCATTTGCAGGTATGTTCTCATTTTCGTAGGCTGCCTTTGACTCTGTCGTGTCCTCAGATACACAGATCTTTTAGATTTTGATGTAATACAGTTGACCTACTTTGAATTTGTAGCCTGTGCTTTTGGTGTTATATCCTAAAATCAATGCCATTTGCATTGTCCTCCTATGTTCTCTTCTATGAGTTTTGTAGCATTAGCTCTTAACATTTACGTCTTCAAATTGCTGTGTGTTAATTTTTGTGTATAATGTTATACCAGGGTCCAACTTTATTTTTTTAACATGTGGATGAACAATAGTCTCTATACCATTTGTTGAAGAGATGCTGCTTTCACTATGGATTGTCTTGACACCCTTGTCAAAAATCATTTCACCATCCATGAGCAGCTTTATTTCTGGGCTCAGTATTCTCTATTGCATTGCTCATTAAATGTGTCTATGCCAGTGTTGCCCTGTTTTGATTACTGGTGCTTACAATGAGTTTCAAAAACAGGAAGTGTCAGTTTTCCAAGTCTTTTTTTTTTTCAAGATTGTTTTGTGTATTTGAAGGCACTTGAGATTTCATATGCCTGATACTTTGCTAAAATTGCTTAGTTCCTACAGTTCTCCTATGGAATTGCAAGTATTGTCTATATATGATATCATGTCATTTGCAAAATGTTAACTTTACATCTTCCTTTTCAGTTTGTGCACATTTTATTTCTTTACTCGTGCCTAATTGCTCTTTTAGTAATTGGTGTCACCATGTGTATGCATTGTGTATTCTAATACATCAACTGTAATAGGCTTCTTTGATGCATTAGTCTGTTATATTATGTACAAAACAAAAATAGTACCAGCTTTTATAATTGTCTGTGTATTTACCTTTATCAAGATCTTTTATTTATTTGAAATTCATATGAGAGTACAAATTTTTATGTTAAATTGTCTTCAATTTTAAGGTAAAGTTCCAGATGTAGTTGAGCCCTTCATCCAGGGGGCATGGTGAACATCTTCCCATTGTGCACATTTGGTTAGATCCTACCTATCACCCTCCCTTGTCTTACAAGTTGCCCTATATCTTTGTGAGGCACTGTCAGCCCTGGCCGCCTTCACAGGGAGTGGCTGAGGTCTTCCCCTCTGGCCACTCAGCCTGAACGGAGTTGTCTTCCTGTGATGCTCCATGGAAACAGATGTCTCCTTCTGGTTTTTTTTCCCCTGGTTGCTGATGCTATGGGTCGATTAGCAGGCCATGCATCCATGCTTCGGGGAAGTGCTTGTGCTAAGTATCATCTTCATGCTGGGAATGATGCTGGAAGACATTGTGACTTTCCTGGTGTCCTCTGGTGTTCTGTACTCCTGGCCTTCTTTGAGGCAGCTTTGTATGTGGCTTCAGTTTTTTTTGCCCGGAATTAATCCACTTGTCTTTCATAATCTAGTGGAGGGTGGGCCTCTTGCAGTCAACTGTTAGGAATGAGTGCAGAAATTCATTGAATTCTTTGGAGAAATGAGAAGGTACCTCATCTCTCCTACCTGTGATGTTGTTTATCAGGTCTTCCAAAGTCTCTCCATGAAATGGGAGGGTCTCAGCCATCATGGTGTATAGTATGACCTCAAGGCTCCAGATGCCCACCTCCAGTCCATCGTATTCCAGCGGCAGGAGGATTCCTGAGGCAGAAAAATGAGGAGTCCCATAACAAGTGGTTAGTTACTTGCCCTGTGTAAATGTAGTGGCGAAGCCAAAGTCAGCTGTTTTCACAGTGTCATTGGCATCCAGTAGGATATTGTAGGGTTTCAAATCACAGTGGATGATATGTTTTTTATGCCAATACTTTACTGCAGACAGGATCTGGTAACATTAGGCTCAGGCCTCCTCCCCCTCCATGTAGCCATTTCTCACAATGTGACTGTAAACTTCTCTGCTGCTGGCATGACTTGCTAATACATATGCGGTATGTTTGGTGTCAGTCACATCCAACAGCTTCAAAATATTGGGATGATTCAGGGCCTCCACACCTTCCACCTCAGAATACATGCCCTCCAGGCTGGAGGGGCTACCCTTGGATATCATTTTTATAGCCACCATGGTCCCAGTTGGAAGGTACTGGGTGAGCATCACCCTGGTGGACCTGCCTCTGCCAATCATTCTCAGCATTTTCTAATTGCTGACTAGCCCATGGCTTCTCTAACCCAGAACTGGGAATATCTAACTAACTCCTCCCCTCATGGAGCACAGGCAAATCTAGGCATGGGATTAGGGTGGGGGAAACTCAGCAGGAAACCTTGCATAGGAGATATGGCAATGCACTGCCCCACCTTCGTGGGGCACGGGAGAGGCATAGGGATTGCTCTAGCCCTATGACTGTTGATGTGGCTTGGTGTGGGTTCTCACTGGTTCTGAAGCCCTACAGTCTAGTGTGCCATGCAGCCAGCCTGTTTTGCAGCCAGCCTGGGAAGCTCCTCTAAGCTTGGGCAGCCTCCACAAAGCTGGTCCTGTGGATTTGTCAGGACATTTGGAATACTTCCCAGCTCATGACACTTCTTTCTACACTCCAGGTCCCATTTGAATCAATGGGCCTCATTTTCTACCCCAGCACAGACTATGGAGTTCCTTATGTGGATGTGGAGTTCATTATGTTAGGCAGACTGTCTGCCTTCCCCCTCAGACTTGTAGCACTACCCCAGGATATTCAGTGGTCAACTTACCCCGTGGCCCAGACCAGGGCATCAGCATTCAGAATAGATCATGAAATCCCACTTCTTACCCCCACACATCAAGATGACAGATGGCTAAAAGCTAGAGTACAACTCATCAGATCTTTGCATCCAATAGCTGCTGTTACTTCTGATCCTAACATGCAACCTACTGGTCATGGTTTTTCCAGGGCACCTATGAAGTTTACATGAATTAAAATTAAATGTCCTTTTTTATTTTCCTATCCTTTCTTTTCCAGGGAATCGAAGAAGAAGATTATCTTAATTGCCATTCAATTTTTTCACTCTATTTATTTTCAAAGGCAACAAAGAGGACTTTAGTAATTACATTTAATTTACTTTTCTTTTCCAGGGCCTAAGAAGATTATATTAATTATAATTAATTTTTTTTCTTTCTATTTTTTTTTGCTTGGTACAAACATGATTTTTGGAAGTTAGTGAACTTTTTTCTTCTTCTTTCATTTCTTTTTTTACTATGCCTTATGATAAACTCAACCCTATAGTCTAGTGTTAAAGGGAGAAACAGTAGGAAAAACAAAGAAAGAATGAAAAGAAACTACACATGAGCAGGAACTAAAAAAAGAATCTTAATAATGTGAAAAATCAAAAGAGATTGACTCCCCAAAGGGTTCCCAGTGAAGCTAGAGCAGAGAACACCATTGACAAATTTTTTAGGACAGCCACAGTGGTTCATGCTAGGAATTCTGACACTGTAGAAGGCTGAGGAGGCAGAATTTATTGAGCTCAGGAGTTTGAGACCAGCCTGAGCAATAGTGAGAGCCTATCTCTACTAAAAATAAAACGACTAGCCCAGTGTCATGGCTAGTGCCTGTAGGACCAACTACTTGGAAGACTGAAGTAAGAGGATCTCTTAAGCCCAAGAGCTTTAGCTTGCTGCTAGCTATTCCGCCATGGTATCCTTGCCTGGGTGACAGAGTGAGTCTCTGTCTTCCATCCTCCTCTTAAAAAAAATTGTTGAAATTACAGAAATGGAATTCAGAATATGGATGGTATGAAAGAGGAAATTTAAAAACAACAAAAAGAAGTAAAAACTCTCAAGAAATTAACAAAATTAAAGACAACATCAGGAAGGATTGGGACAAAATTAGGAAGTATAGAATGTAGTATAAGTGATAGAAAGAGGCATTCAGAGAATTTCAAATCACAGCAGAGAGTTTCAGCAATAGATTAAACTTCGCAGAAGACAGGATCTTAGAGATTGAAGGCAAGACTCTTAAGCTGACCCAATCTTTTGAACTTTTGACTGCAAACATTGCCTATGGTCATTCAAACAAGAAGTTTGTTTAGTGTGAAGGACACCTGTAGGCACGTTTTGTTTGTGAGTGCTCCAAAGACTCAAAAGATTAAAGGGGCACAAAAGAAGAGAGCAAAAGCAGAATAGTCTAGTGGAGAGACACAAAAATATGCAAAGCATAGAAATGTATGAGTTATAGGTGTCCCTGAAGGAGAAGAAGAACACACCAAAAGCGGGAAAGCTCTAGTTGAGGATATTATTGAACTAGAAAAATTTCTAAGCATTCAAAAAAATATTCATATAAATTGTAAAACTCATAAAAAATTTAAAAATTGTATGTAATTAGTTACGATCACAATCTCTAGCTAAAATAACAAAATTTTCTGTTGTCAATATATAAAACTTGTGTTTAAAACCTCTTAAAAAAATTTCTAAGCATTGGCAGGGACTCACACATACAATTACTAAGTGGTTCTTGAACTCCTTATTGATTCAATTTAAATAAATCATCTCCTAGATATATTGTAATTACTTACATCAGAGTCAAAATGAAAGAGATTACATAAGCTGCTAGATGCAAGGAGCATATGAGCGACAAGGATAAATGAACTGCATTAACAGCTGATTGCTGGGCTGAAACTTTGAAAGCCAGAAAAGAGTGGGCTCCCATCTTCAATCTGCTTGTAAAGACCATATTGGGAGCAAGATGGCGAACTGTGGCAAGAGGGCCATTTTATCTTAAGAGTTTTAGCTTGTTGTAAACCAAGTTGACAGATTGACATTCTGCCTCTGAAAAAAAAAAAGAAAAATTGAAATTGTTGAAATTACAGAAATGGAGTTCAGAAGATGGGTAATATGGAAGATAAAGGAAAAAAACAACAAAAAGAAGCCAAAAGAGTCAAGAAATTAACAAAATTAAAGACAACATCGCTAAGGATCAGGTCATTAGGAAGTATAGCATGGAGCATAAATGATAGAAAGTGGCATTCAGAGAGTTTCAAATCACAGCAGAGAGTTTCAGCAATAGATTAATCCTTGGAGAATAAAGAATCTTAGAGTATGAAGACAGGACTCTTCAGCAGACACAATCATTTAAAATTTTGACTGCCATCAATTCCTTTAGGCATTCAAAGAAGATGTTTGTTTACTGTGAAAGACACCTGTAAGGACATGTTGTTTCTGAGTGCTCCATAGTCAAAGAGTTAAAGAAGTAGAAGAGAGTAAATTTAGATCAGTCTAGTAGAGAGATAAAGAACCATGCAAAGCATACAAATGTATGAATTACAGTTATCCCTCAAAGAGAAGAGAGTCCCAAAGCTATTATAGTTGAAAATTTTCCAAGCATTGAGAGTAACTCAGACATATAGTTACTAATTGGCTCTTGAACTCCTTGATGATGCAGTTTAAATAAAGCATCTCCAAGATCCATTGTAATTACCCTCATCAGTGATATAATGAAAGATAAGATTTCACATGTTTCAAGGTGTAAGGAGCATCTGACCAACAAGGATAAAAGATTTAGTTAGTAGCTGATTGCTGAGCAGAAACACTGCAAGCCAGAAGAGTGTGGGCTTCTATTTTCCATATTCTCAAAAAGAACAACTGCAATTTGGGAGCAAGATGGCAGACTAGAGACAACTCTTTACAGCCACTTGTGTTGAGATCAGAGAAAGACCACTGCAGCCACTTCTTGGTGAGGCATCCTGCTCAGAAAACATCACTTTGAGGGCTCAGAGAAACAGCAGGGGACCCCAGCATCCAAAGAGTGATCAAGAGCTATGGAAAACAAGCACAGAAGGAGCATGCTTGAGTGCTAGAAGAGGCAGGCAGGCTGGTTGGCCCTCTAGCAATGGGATAGAGACAGAGAAGGCCTGTCTTGCAGTTTTTTATGAACTTAGGTAGTCACTCCCCAACACTACCTGGGGAAAGCTTATGTGAGCAAATTAACTTGGGTACCTAGCAGGCATGATTGAACCATTGGGCAAAGGGAAGCTCTCATCATTAGAATGGTAGCATAGTGCCACCCCTGTGGGAGAGCTGCCTGGGAGGAACAGCCTGCAAAGTCCTAATGCAAGGCTGGTTCTGGTACACTTGCAGAGCTGGGCAGCCACAAGTTGGGTGAATTGGATGAATCAGTCCCCCAGGAAAGCCACTTTTTGTCCATGGGGCACTGTACTGAAGGTCAAGGAATGTCTCTTGTGGGGAGAGTTTCAGGCTCCCAACCCTGTGGAGATTAAGGGCAAGTAAATCATGAAGACTGGGATGGGTCTGCTCAGCAACTAGATAGTGGCTTGTGGCCCGAATCTTATATAGCAGAATTAGCGGGTTGATTGGTATCTCCTAAGCCAAGAGTGCCACTGTGTTTCCAGGCAATACATTGCAGTATATATGTGTGTGTGTATATATTTTTGCTTCATTTTTCCTTTCTTCAATTTTTTTCTAGGTTTCTTTTTATTTGCTTGTTTGTTGTTATTGTTGTATTTTTCTTTTGCATTTTTACTTTCTCCATTCCTAAAGGCTCTATTTTTGCTACAGTTTTTCTGTTCCTTTTATTCTTTCCTTTTTCAATTTTTTTCTTAAGTTTGTTTTTGCTTTTTTTCTGTTTTTTTTAATTGTAGTTTTGTTTTTCAGTTTTTACTTTATTCAATAGTAATGCTTTCAACCTTGCTGTGGTTTTTCTACTCCTTTTGTTCTTTCTTTCCTTTCCATTTCCCTCCTTTTCTCTCTCTTTTTGTAGAGATTTTTCTACTTTTCTTATTTTTCCCACATGAATTTCTCAAACAACAGCTAAGATACCCCCTTTATTTTCATTTCATGTAATTTTATTTTCAATTTCCTATGTATAATTTTATTATGATTAATTTATTTCTGATATATTTTTTGCTGTTTTATTCTATTGCATTCTGTATTCCATTTATGGTATGGAGTCTCGCTGTAAGCTAATAACATAAATAAGATACCCTAGTGTCTTCTAGTTTGTCCTTTGGAAGGATAGATTTTTTTAGGTCCCCAGTGAACAGACTGCTGAATTTTTTCTATATTTGGTGGAGATTAGGTCTTGCTTTTACTCAGGCTGGTAAGGAGCTACTATCCTTGAGAGACCTACCCAACCTGACATCCCAGAAGCCTGGAATTGTGGGTGTGGGTCAAAGCATACTGCAGAAACCAATATTACTCCTGTTGTTATCTTTTTATGTTCTTTTCTCTATTTAAATTTTTTTTCTGTTACCCCCATTTTTTCTTCCTTCTCTCTGCTTCCTCTTATCTTACTTTTGGCCCTATACAAAAAGGACACTTAAAAACCTTAGCTCAGAGAAAAGCAACATAAAGAGAAGGAGGAAGTGAAAGGAAAAAGTAGTGGGAGAGGTGAAGAGGATGAAAACATGAGTAGGAACCAGCATAAAAATTCTGGCAACATGAAATACCAGAACAGATCAACCCCCTCCACTCAAGGAATCATCTGGTAGTTACTGTAGAATATTCATCTATAACAAATTTATGGAATTGGCAGAAAGGGAATTTAAAATATGGATGGCAAAACAATGAAAGGAATTGAATGAAAAGTAGAGAATAAAATACGTTTTTTCAAATATGAGCCAAATAATTAAAGACATGAAGAAATTAAGAAAGGATATATTGGAATTTTAGGAAATGAAAGAATCATTCAAGGAATTTAAAGATGTAGTAGGAAAAAGCAATGACATATTAGATCATGGAGAAGAAAGAATCTCAGAGATAGAGGATAATGCTTTCAAGCTACCCCAGGCAGCTAAAAAGGTAGCAGGGAAGAGAGAAAAAGCAGAGCATTCACTCAGATCATTATGGGACTTCTCAAAGCAGTCAAACAGAAAGCATAGGTATCCCTAAAGGGGAAGAAGAATGTCCCAAAGGAATGGAAGCCCTGCTGGAGGATATCATAAATGAACATTTTTGAAATATCACTAAAGATTCTGAAACACTCCTTTCAGAGGGATATTGAACTATGAGTCATCTCAGTCCAAACACAGAATTTCCAAGATACATTATCATGAATCTTTCCAAAATCTAGACAAAAGAGAAAATTCTGCAAGGAGCTAGGAGTAAGCACCAATTTACCTTCAGGGAAGATGCATCTGGGAAAAGCAGCCTTTTCAGCTGAAATCTCACCTCTTATTAACCTTCTATAAGAAAATGATTTTTAGCCCAGAATTCTGTACCATGCCAAACTAAGCATCAAAATTGATAGAGAAATCAAATTTTTTTACTGATATGCACACATTGTGGAAATTTGCCAGAAGACCATTTCCACAGGAAATACTTGGATCTATTCTCCACACTGACCATCACAAGTAAGGTAAACATGGAAAAACTGAAGCACAAAACCTAGCTTCCACAATAGCACAAAGGATAATACTAAGCAATAGATTTTCACCAAATGAGATGAATAGAACCTTACCATATTTATCAATTCTCTTAATAAATATTAATGACTTAAATTACCCACTGAAGAGGCACAGTCTGTCTGTTTGGATAATAAAAAGACAAGCCATCTATATGCTATATTCAAGAAACACACATAACTTTGAAAGGATAAAACAAGATTCTGGATGAAAGGTTAGAAAAGAATATCTCAGGCACATGGAAATCAGAAGAAAAAAGAGGTCACAATCTTATTCTCAGATACAAGTGTATTTAAAGCAACTAAAGTTAAGAAATGTAAAGATGGTCACTTGATACTGGTCAAGGGAAAAATACAAAGAGAGAACATTTCAATTCTAAATATTTATGGACCCAACTTAAATGCTCCTAGCTTTATGAAAGGGACCTTAATTGGTCTAAACAATATATTTTACAACACCATATCAACTGAGACTTTAACACTCCTCTTACAGAGCTGGACAAATCCTCTAAACAGAAAATAAACAAAGAAACAAGGGACTTAAATGCAACCCTAGAACAATTGGGGTTAATAGACATATACAGAACACACCAGTTCTGTATAAAGAACTACAGACCAAGTTCCCTAATGAATATCAATCAAAAATATGCCTTAAAATATTAGCTAATAGATTGCAGATACACATAAAAAAATACCTCACCATCAAGTATTCTTTATCCCAGGGATGCAAGGTTAATTTAACATACCCAAAGCCACAAATGTAATTCTCCATATCAACACATGGAAAAACAAAAGCCATATGATTTTCTCAATAGATTCAGAAAAAGCATTTGACAAAATATAGCATTCTATTCTAACAAGAGCACTTAAGAAAATAGCCATAGATGGCACATTTCTTAAACTGGTTGAAGCCATCTACGACAAACAAACAAGTAGCATCATACTGATGGAGTAAAACTGACAAGTTTTTCCCTTAACAAGGCTGTCCTTTATCTCTACTATTTAACATACTGCTGGAAGTTCTAACCAATAAAATCAGGCACAAGAAGGATATAAAGGGAATCCAAATGGGGACAAAGGAGGTTGCTCTTTGTTGACGATATGATATTCTACTTAGAAAACCCCAGGGACGCAGCCACTTCTTGATCTTGAAAGTGATCAAGAAATACAGTAATTTCTCAGAGTATAAAGTAAAAATCTAAGAATAAGTATCCTTTTAATACACCAATAACAGGCATGTTGAGAAGCAAATGAAGGACACAATTCCGTTCACAGTTGCTTCAAAGGAAATAAAATACCTAAATTTAAGGAATATACTTATGGAAGAACATATGATGCTTTAGGCTGGGAAGAACATGTTAAAAAGTCTGTACTACCCAAAGGAACCTACAGATTTCATGTAATCCCTGTTATATTTCCAACATCATCCTTGTTGACTACCTGAAAAAATTATTTATTCATTTTGTATGAAATGAGGAAAAAACACATATATCCAAGGCAATTCTTAAAACCGAAGTTGGAGGCATCATTCTACCAGACTTCAATTTATATTAAAAGTCCACAGTGATCAAAAGAACATGGCATTGGCACAAAAATAGAGATAATGGTATATGGAACTGAACAGAAAACCAAGAGATGAAATCACTTTCTTATTGCCATCTGCACTTTGATAAACAAAACAATTGAATACACTGGGGAAAAGAATCTTCACTTAATAAATGATGCTAGGAGAACTGGATAAGAATATGTAAAAGAATGAAACTGCATGCAACCTTTTACCACTTACAAAAACTGACTCAAGACGGATAGAAGATTTAAATCTAAGACATGAACTGAAGTTATCAAGAAGACTGTCTGTGTATTGACCACAGGGAACTAGCCTATGTGGCTTAAAGTGGAGGCTAGGTGGTGTTTCCCTTCCTGAGCTTGGTCATGGCCATTTGCAGCACCATCTACATTTTTCAGAAAGGATGTAGCATTTCAAGTCAAAAATCCCTTCTCAGTATCCTCTCCCTTCTATTCATGTGATTCTGAATGTGAATCAGCTCCCTTCTCAGCTACCTCCCCACAAAGTGGGAATGAAGTTGGCCTGCCTACACTGAGCAAGTGGGCTGGAAGTGTCATTAGTAAACAGTCAAGGGCCACTCTGTGGCCAGAGTATAACTGCAGCCCAGGAGACCACTGCAGTGGAGCTGAGCAGCACTGAGGACTGCCATTGGGAATCAAGGACATGCATCAGGCACACATTCTGTGCTCCTCCTGAGTTTATGGCCTGGCACATAATGGGCCCTCAGTTTGTATTCCTACTTCCTGAATAGTGCCTGATGCTGCCTGAAGAGGACTGCAGTGTTATCCCTTTGAACCAAGAGAAACCAAGGGCCAGCAAGGAGGCCGATCTACTGATGTGGCTATGGTAGGTACCCTACCCAGGTGTGCAGTGGTGTGTGGTGGTCCCAAGGCCCTGCTCAACAGTGCTCATGCAAGTCCAGATCAGGCAGGGAGGGCAGGCCAGGAAGGAAAATAGTTACAGTGTTTGCCTTCATGGAACCTCCTGCTGTACCTGGGGCCATAGGCCATCATGACTCAGATATGTCTCAATCTGTAGCTCAGGTGAGGTCATGATACTTGCCTTTTATTTTGCCTCATTCTGGGCCAGGCTGCCAGGTTTTTTGAGATGCAGAGCTGGCCCTAAAACATTTCCTTTTGTGTGAGCACCATGGAAGGGAGTCTCTGGCAATTAAAGGATTCTGAGACACTGAGGTGTCTTCCTGATTACAGAGAGCAAGCCCTCACTGGTCCTGGGTCAGCTAAGCTCACCATTGCTCTAGAGCAGTGCTTCTCAACCTTCCTAATGCCGTGACCCTTTAATACAGTTCTTCATGTTGTGGTGACTCCGAACCATAAAATTGTTTTTGTTGCTACTTCATAACTATAATTTTGCTACTGTTATGAATCATAATGTAAATATCTGATATGCAGGATGTATTTAGGCAACCCCTGTGAAAGGGTCGTTCGACCCCCAAAGGGGTGTGATCCTCAGGTTGAGAACCACTGCTCTAGAGGTTGCATATGAGTTCTCAAGTCAACCTGTAGCTTAGGTCATGTCATGGTACCTGCCTGTTATTCTTCCTTATTCTGGGTCAGGCTGACTCTTTCCTGAGATGCACAGCTGGTTATGACACACTTCATTTTGAGGGAGCACCACTAAGACAGAGTATGGTGACTAAAGGATTCTGAGACATGGAGGCAGCTTACTGGTCACACAGAGCATATCCTCACGGGCCTGGGTCACCTAAAGAACAAAGTGAATTCTCACCTTTGCTCTGGAGGATGCATATGAGTTCCCAAGTCTGAAAAGAAATGATTTCTGTACACAGGAGGAAAGAGGAGACAAGGCAGGAAATTCCCTGTCTCCATTGGCCAGTACCTCTGTTTGATCATCAAAGACAGGCTGACAAACAGCTGAGGCACCTGAGCACGAAGATAGCTCTGCTGATCACTGCCTCCCTTCCCAGCAGCCACTTCTTCACAGAACAAGTCTGGGTCGAAGTGCCCTTCAGCCCAGGTCTTCAGGCTTACCATGTTGGAATCCCTTTTAGGAAGCATTGCACCAATTCCAAGGTCATGGTCTTTGCTACCATGCAGGTTCTGGAAAACTTCGAGGTGAGTAGCATCCATGTGCATTTGTCAGGGGCAGAAAAAAGGGCCAGGAGTGAAGGGATAATGTGAAATGGATATTGTGGGCCACCTCTCTTAGAAATTATAATTGACAATTAGACATTTTTACAAAGCAAAAGGCTCTCATCTTTTCATAGCATAGTTGCCATCCATCAGCCCCATGTAGTTTTGTTTCTTAATATCATTTCTTCTAGTCTTAACCTGACAAGTTATAAGTGGGTGGGGGAACACAGAGCAGGTGGTCAACAAGTGTGGGAAATGTTCAGTGAATGGATTCAAGGCAGAAGCAGCCTACCATGGAGCAGGAAGTCAACCCCTAATCTCTGTGGGTCAAGTACCCTGTCTCCAGGTCTCTTACTTGTATTGGCCAGGGGCAACATGAATGATATCTAAGATCTGGAAGCAGACAAGCCTGGGAGAATTCTGGAGAAATAGGACCAAAGAAATCTTTGGCTTTTCTTCTTGCTTCTCTTCTTGTCTTTTTTGAGCAGACGTGGATCACTATTCTCTGGGAGATTCCAGGAGCATGTACATTGTGGATGAGGGAGGACATCCAGCCCTGCTGTGGTTGTTGAGGTAAGGCTGGAACAGAGCTCTGGGCTGACCCCTTGGAGAGTTTGTTCTTGGTGATACTTTCTGTTTGTTTAGCATTTTTCAAAACTGAGCTTAATGAGAATTAATTGAAGTGGATTTGTTGCTTCCTTGTAAACAGTACCTCCTGAATATGCTGACTACGTGGAGTCCATGAGCAAGACCCAGCCATCATCACCTGCCTTAGACGGTATAACTTGAGTATTGATTCCCACCACACATGTCAGGTAAGGGAAGCCCGGCATATTAGGCTGAAATGGGGGTGCTTCCAGAGAGGAGCTGTACAGAGTGGCATGTCTGCCTGGGAGTCTCTCAGCCACATTTGCTGGTCCTTCCACTGGCTTCCGCTCCCCTAGCCCTGACATCTCTCCCAGGTGAAATGTGGATTCCACACCATGCTGGCCTTTGAGGAGGAGAAATGGTTTGGGCTGCCCAGCTTTATCACATAGGAAGTTAGTGTCTCAGACCCTGGGACCAGTAGAAAATACATTGGGTGGTTTCTGTGAATGGGCCTCAGGAAGCCTCTGACTCACCATAGAGTGTGAAGGAATGGTTGATAAGTGTGTTCTGGGATTGTTCTGGAGCTCTCAAAATCAGAGGCTGACAGGGTCATGGGAAACTGATGTGGGAAACTCAGATGTTCCTGCTAGACCTATGAAGGGAAAGCATTGATATGTCATTCTAAGGGAGGCAGCCACCATCCACCTGGAGATAATTACTGCTAGGCAGGACCTGTCCAGGAGAAGCTCCAAACATAAATTCCTTGTATGAGATTTCATGCCTTTAAAATGTTGGAAATTGGTACCCATTGCTTGAAATCACTTGCCTTCTTTGGCTGGGACTCTCAGCTACCCTATTTTCAAATTTTATCTGGGATCTCAACCGTGTCCCTTGTAGGGGTTCACACAAAATTTCTCTAGCAAAGTCCCTTGTGGCTTGTGTGGGCTTGTACCATGGTGAAAAGTTGCCCAGTTACACTTAGGGGAGACCCCAGCAAGATTTCCCTAGGCAGTTGAGTCCAGGACCTCATCCCAGCATGGGGATGCTGGGGGAGGTTTCATGCTGAGCCTTGATAAGCCAGTACTCATCCTCACCCCTACCCATCATTCTACTTTAGGATGAACCATGACAGACCTTGGGAACAGAATCATCAGTATTCTAAATTTAAGTCACTCTTTTATTGTGTTTTTCCATTGAACTGTTTTACTGTGATAGAATTAATGTGCCAAACAAGTCACCCTTTTGAAGTGAACAACTCAGTGACATTTAGAATATTCAGAGATATGGGGGGGGGGAGGAGCCAAGATGGCAATCTGTAGCCAGCTTTCTGCAGAGGTTCCTGTCCAGGAGAGTTAAAGGACAGAAACTCAGCAAGAGAGCCGATGGTTTGGGTCTGAGCCAAAAGAAAAGGTCAAAGAGCACACATCAACCCTGCTGGGGCGACCTGAGACCCTGAGGACACAAACAAAAAGGTACAGAGCACATCACCAAGTGGACGGGAGTCCCCTCCCCTATGAGAGAGGTTCACAGTATACTCCATGCCTCCATACAAACAAGCAAGCAGAGTTCAGATGTCCTCCCACTCTACCCCACGGGAGAGACCCTCTAAAAAACAGACCTCCTTCCCCTACTAGAGTGCCGTGGCGCTCTCCAGCCAGGCATAAAACTGTATATACTGTCTACCTGCAAGTTGGACTTCCTGGTGTTCCCCTCTACTCTCACCCTGAGGTCTGGAGGCCTGTCCCCCACAGAGTCCAGATTCTTGGAGATTTTCTCGAGGGTTGTGGATGGGTGTGGACTGTTGCTGAACTGTGCTGGTTTTCCAGCTTGGGAGTGGTGAGAGGGGAGTGAGCCAAGAGGAGACCCGGCTGGAGGGAAGGTCTCCTGAGGCACAAAACGGCAGCCAGCTCCAGGAACAATAGCAGGAGAGCTGCACCCCTGGAGATGTTTTGAGGAGATACTCCCAGTCTTCCGGGTGGCCAGGGGAAGTGGGTGGCTTCTCTAGTGATAGCCACCGGCAGAGTGGACCGGCAACCAAGGCACGTGGAGGATATGCCTGAGGTGGTACCAGCTGGGACAGAGCGCAGAGATTAGAATACTCCCAGATAGGCTGCTTTGCTTGTCTTCAGAATAACCGGGCCCTCAGGGGATGAAAGCTGAGACAAAGGGCTGGAACTCACAGACTGATTCAGACCAATTTTCAGCCCCAGTCTGATCAGGGAAAATAGCCTTGACAGAAATAAAGTCTGTGAACTTGTTCTGTTCAAGCAGCAACATCAATCAGGGATAGGGCTGGAACTGAGTGAATCGCCCCAGCCCTTATCAAGTACCCAGGTTGTCAGGCCACACCTCCCCGTGCCAAACAGTGACAGAGAGTAGCAAACTGGTTGTGGAGATACAGACCGCACTGTGACCCAGGCAGGTGCAAACCTCTGGAGCATCTGCTCATTGGAGGAAACTGGATCACAACTGTTACCACTGACTGGGTGTGACCAGAGGGGAAAGGTGGGAAGGAGGCATCAACCTTCCCATCCTAATCTACTTGCTAGGGGGGGCGCCCTCCTGAGCTCACAGAGCACTGGAGTAAATTATACTAGAGCTTCCAGCAGATCCCTGCTATCTAGTTGCCAGGGAGTTTTTAACTCTTCTATTTGAGATCAGTGCTGGCTAGGACAATTGATTGGGACCTCTTCAACTGGGCTAATCACCTGAGGATTCTCCAAAGTGATACCCTGGGTGTGTGGTAGTGGGAAGGTTTGATTTGGCTTTTTCAATTGTTGCCTGTGGGGGGTGCCGTGACTTAACCCTGGTATTCCTTCACAGCTCAGATTTCAATTTAGAGTAACAGATTCTCTAGGGTAAGACAAAGACCAGCTGAAAATAAGACAGAGCCACTTAACCCCACCACAACAAGAAGGTCCCCAGTTTTGCAAGCAGTAGCTCTCTACGAGTCTTTGGCAGAACTCTAGGGGAAAAGGTACAGACGCCAGTCCGAGCTTTTAAGCAAAGGACTGGTCAATCACTACTCCTAGAACTCCCAGCCCAAATTGCCCTTATCTACTCATCTAGCCAAACAGTGTAAAATTAATCATCGGGCAGAATCAATGGAAAAGCTCTGGAAACATGAACACCCAGACTAGGTAAACCCCCCCAAGGAATAATCTGGCAGACATAAGTGACAATCCTATGCATAAACAGATGGCTGAAATGTCAGAAATTGAATTCAGAATTTGGATTGCAAACAAGATCAATAAAATAGAGGAAAAGTTGGATTTAGAAATTCAGGGTGCATTTCAAAAATTGTCTCAAGAAGTCAAGGAATTCAAAGACCAAATGACCAAAGATTTG